>JAOPUC010000002.1:23697994-23712156 GCA_027564185.1 Cephalocassis borneensis
GGATCCCTGACTGCTCTTTATATGACAAGATTCTCCGTTCTGCAATCTCTCATCACGATCCACTGCAACACCCTTTGGCCTGGACTGACACTATGGTGGATGCTTATCACTCCCTCAAAAGCACTGTTCGTTCTGCCCCAGCCCTGGATTTACCTGATTACTCCAAGCCCTTCTATCTCTATGCCTGTGAACACCAAGGCACAGCCTCTGCGGTGTTGGCCCAGGAGCATGGAGGGGGGATGCATCCTTGTGTGGTTTTTATCCAAAATGTTAGACACTGTTGCTCAAGGCTTACCTGCATGTCTAAGGGCTGTCTCTGCATGTGCTTTGATGGTTTTAGACATGGAAAAATTGGTTGTCTCACCCACTGATCTTGCACTCATCACATCAAGTTAAACAGGTGTTGCAAAATTTACAGATCCAACATATGCTCTGTTCTACTAACAATCTCGAAATTCATACCACATCCTCTTTTGATACTGTAGGTCACGCTCTCGCACACCTCCTTAATTCTCAGGATGACACTTGGGATGACATTGACCATGATTGTCTGTCTGAAATTGTACATACTACTAGTATCAGGTCCGAGCTCTCCTCCAGCCCTCTAGGGATAGGGAAAGTACTTTTTGTTGATGGTTCTTGTTCTAAACCCTCAGACAGTGTCTTCCTCTGTGGTTACTCTGTGTGTTCACTGCCTGATATTGTGCATGAGGCATATGCTCTTCCTTTCTCCTCAGCTCAGGCAGCTGACTTGTATGCTCTCATGCATTTTTTGTCCATTTAAATATCTCCTGGTGATTGTGGACAAATTCTCTAAATGGGTAGAAGCCTTTCCCTGTTCTCGAGAGAACACGAAGGTAGTTACTTGTATTCTGGCAAAAGAAATAATACCTTGTTATGGGGTTCCAGACACCATAGTCTCAGACAAAGGTACCCCTTTTACCTCAAAAGTCACACAAAACCTTTGTAAGTATCTCTCACTAAACTGGCATTTTCACATTCTGTACCACCCTCAATCCTCTGATATCATAGAATGTACTCATTGAACATTGAAAGACAAACTAACTAAGGCCATGCAGGCCACAGGTTCAAAAAAATGGGTAGACTTATTGCCAGCCACTCTGGCTGAAAGTCATATGGCACCAAATACCTAGCCTAGGGGGATACTCCCCCTATGAAATTAATTTTGGAAGACCTTTCCCTCTCCCCTGGAAGAAGGGAACTCTGGCTACAGGTACGTCTGATTTGAGAACACATATGGATGAGTATTCTGCAGCCCTTATACAGTAGATAAGTTGCATAAAATTTGTGCCAAGGTCAGTACTACAATATTGTCTCCACCAGCAGCACCCACACACCCCTTTCATGTGGGAGACAAGGTGCTGGTGCGACTTTTTAAACGATTTGGACAATTGGGAGAACCTAGATATAGTGGGCCTGAAGAAATAGTCACCATTACTCATACTGCTGTTTTAACTGATCTTTTTCCACAGTGGATCCATGCCATGCGATTGAAGAAGGCTCCATAACAAAGCTGTGTTACAATGACAAGTTTGCTATTAATGTTTTCTCTGTGTCCCTATCCAGTCTCTGTTCTCTCTCTGTCTCTGAGCTCTACACAGATTTGACATGACATTTGTGCAGCCCTGGCCGACTGAGAATCCTTAGACTACTCCCTGCAAGACATTGTGAACAAAGAGGGGAAGGGATCTCGCGCCCCTGTCTGGGACCAATCACCCTCACTACAACTATGAAAATCCTCATCACAAGCTTCGTGGCCACTCTACTGCTGCTCAGAGCAGGGTTACCCGCTTGAGCTGGCCCTCGAGACAACATCTTTTGGCAATTCGCTAACTGGACTGTGCGAACACACACAAATGAAAGAAATGGATGGTGACTTTATTTATGTGTATACCAGTTATTGTGGTTTTACTTTTGCTGCTTCTTTTCAGACCATGCATTTTTAGATGCTTGGAAGAGAGAATGCATAATATGATAACTGCTTTTACCTATACCCCCTTGCGCAGGGAAAATCCCAATGTCTATTATCCTACTGTTACTCAGAATACTGGGATGTGATACTACTTGTAATCTAGTATCAAAGAGGGGAATTGTAAGGATTTATTCTTGATCTCAGTTTAACCAAGAAGGTGTTAACCTTTTGTAACACTTTGTTATGCTATACTGACATGTGCAAATATTTTGTGTTAATCAGTATTTTGCTTATGTGGAACATTCCATTCTCCTGTGCTATCTTAAGACCAGGTTGTACATCAGAAATGTGTCTGAACACTGTGCTTATTATTGCATACCATTGTGATAATATATCTTGTTTTGCTGCGGATAACCTGACCTACTTTGAGCAAGGTTTTCTCATTTGCGCACACACACACACATTTAAAAGTCTTCTGTCATCTCTTATCCTTTGGTGAATTGTGAATAAAAACTGTGAAACTATTTTTTGGTTCCAGTCTGGCTTCATGATTCGCCCCAGAGCTCTGGGTGACATGGAGGGAACAATCTGCGAGAGGGTGATCGCGCCGGTTGGAGCAAGAGGAAGAGACAGTGAATCTCTGACCTAACATAATTCTGCTGTGATTGTTTCCTCTTTTTTCAGCACCAGATGCATCAGATTCACTAGACTTCTTTGTGAAGCCGAATTTCAGGAGGGACATTTTCTAAATGTCTAAATTTTTATAATGAACACCAACAACAATTCAAAGATTTGGAAATTACCACATACTCAACGTAAATATACAGTTGAATAATGATCCTGCCAACAGAAATGTCAACAAGTCCACGTGTATGACACGATTAAAACCAATCATAAATGAGTGTTTACTTTTCAGCTAAAATACACAAAGCGGTATTGGCCGGTTTCGCAAGTGGAATATTGTGCATGCGCACATTGCTCTTTCCGAATAGAAACATCCAGCGATTCATCAAAACAATATGTTGAATGAGATGCTTCGGAAATCATGTGAATAAACTGATAAATTTGATATGTAACCCAAATATCGGCATATTTTGGCACTTGTCCGATCAGACAAGTAACTGAGATGATGAACTTGTCCGACATTAAGTATTACTTGTCCCGGACAAGTGGACAGCCATTAATGTCGAGCCCTGCTGGCTATGCACACACTACTCCTTTTCCCCAGGTGCATACAGCACCAGCTCCTGTTCACTACCCTCAAGAACCTGCAGCCCCCATACCCGCACCTGCCACCAGTGTATGCGACCCAAACACAACAATGCCCAGCCACTCAGTTCCTCTTCAGGCCCCTACCTCAGTACAGCTACAGACACCAACAGTCAACCCTCATGCCATCATGTATCCTGGCACCTTCTCACATACTATGCCCCTGCCTCAACCTTCGAACCCACTCATGCACTCATACCCATCTGACCTACCCCCAAAGACTCCTGCCATAACCACAGTTAACCCAGGCGTCTCTCAGATGACTTACGGCAGGTTCATGCAGACTCATCAGGTCAAGAATGTCCAAGTGTTCACAGGTAATGCAGATAGCAAGATGCTTGTCGATAATTGGACATGTGATATGCAGTATCTTCTGGAGGCAATAGAGTTGCCTATGCACCTCTGCTTCTCTACTGTGGTGCAACACTTGAGTGGTGAGGCCAGAAAACTGGTTTTGAATCCCCCCCCCCCCCATGAACAGATCCCAGAGAAGGCATTTGAGGAATTAAGAGCAGAGTATGGTGACACACAGAGCTCCTTGGATCCTCTGGCCGACTTCTATGAGTGCGGCCAGGGGAGTCCGCCTGCTCTTATGCTATTGCGCTGGAGTCTACATTGCGGACTGTGGAAGAAAATCAAAGAGGAGGCAGGCCCTTTCCTTATCGTGACAGTAAACTCACCCGGCAGTTTCTGAGAGGACTTAATGAGGAGGAAGCGTATGCAAGGATTGTACCAATAAAACCCAGGCTCTTAAGCTTCAGAAAGCTGCAAGTTGAACTATGAAATCTAGTAAGAGAGACTAAAAAGTTACAGTCACAACATAAATCAAAGAAAACATATGTACAAGTGCATGTTGCCTCTGAGAGTAGTGCAAATGTGAAGACAGAGAGAACAAAACCTGCCTCAGAGTTATCAGAACTGACAGAGATAGTCTGAAAGTTAACCCTGAGCCAACAGGAACACATGGCTAAGTTGTCTCACCTTGAAGTAAGAATCACTGCTCCAGTCCCCATCCCACCCCCAAGACCCCAACCACCTCCAGTGAACCCCATCCCCAGTGCGAGTGTTGCATGCTACAGGTGTGGGAAGCAGGGACACATAGCCCATGTCTGCAGAGAAGTCTTCCTCAATCCCAACCCAGCATGGGCTCAGCAACCTCAATCAGTGAGCCCTGTAGAGGTGAACACACCTCGGTCACCTCGGCCTTTAAACGCCTAGAGCCCATGGTAGCCGGGGAAACCATGGGTGAGCAACAAGATCCCCTACTGCAAGAAAAAGAGACCAGTAATGGAGTAAAGGGCCAACCCTTAGTGGGTCCCAGGAACAAGGGGGAGGTGGAAGTCAATGGAATAAAGTGCATGGCCCTCATTGACTCTGGCTCCCAAGTAACAACTATTACTTACACATACTGGCGTAACCACCCCATCCTTCAAGAGCAAAAGCTACAGTCCTCTAAAGTACCCATAGCAGGTGCTAGAGGCCAGAATGTGCCCTACCACGGGGTCCTGTGCATTGAACTGAAGGTACTGGGAAAAGAGTACAAGACCATACCAACTTTTGTCATTCCAGATTCTGAATATCGCTCCACAGTCCCTCTGCTTGTAGGGACCAATGCCACTTGTGCTGTCAAAAGCCATTTCCAAGCAACCCATGGCCAGCAGTTTCTCCACCAAGTCAAAGAAAGCCATCCAGAGTGGTACATGTCTCTACTGGAAGTTAGAGACACCAAACAGAGTGAAAGGGATGACATGGTGGGCCCTGTTGTGTACACTGGCCGTAAGATCTGTATCCCTGGAGGAAAAGAGATGGACTTAATGTGCAAGATTAAAGCAGGCCCACAAAGAAAGACTTACACAGTCCTGATTGAAGGCCACCCCTCCCTGCAGCTCCCTCAAAACCTTTTGGGTGCCAAAGTGCTTGCTGATGTGAAAAAAGGCTGTGCCCCTGTCAGAGTAATGAACCTGTCCCAGCATGCTATTACAATCAAACCACATACACACCTGGCCAATGCTTACCTGTTGGACAATGTTGTGGAGTTTCCTGATAAAAAGCAGGGAGACAGTTAAAATGAAGGGGACAACGAGGCTTGTCTGAGCCTCGATCAGGTGGAGGCGGGCTGTGCGGTGGATCTTAGTGAAGTGGCGGTGGAGAATGAACACCAATGCTCCCTCCTTAAAGAGCTGGTGGAGAGGAATGCAGGTGTGTTCTCACAACATCCCATGGACTACAGCCACACAAAGACTGTGCAGCATGAAATCCCCCTAGTTGATTCTAAGCCCTTTCGGCTTCCATATCGCAAGATCCCCCCCCCCTTTCCAGTGGCAGGATGTCAAATGATTGTGTGAGATGGTGGATGAAGGAGTCATCCAGCCTAGTAAGAGCCCATATCTATCACCTGTAGTGATCGTTACTAAGAAAGATGGGTCACTAAGGCTGTGCATCGATTATAGGAAGCTCAACTTTTACAGTACCAGAGACGCATTCCCTCTGCTATGGATAGAGGAGGCCCTGGAGGCTCTGGGTCAAGCAAAGTACTTCTCCACCCTTGAGCTCATGTCTGGATATTGACAGGTGGAAGTAGTGGAGCAGGACAGGCACAAGATGGTGTTCAATACTCCCATGGGGCTGTTTGAGGCCAACAGAATGCTGTTCAGGCTACAGAATGCTCTGTCCACCTTTCAGAGACTCATGACCTGCTGCTTTGGTGATCTCAACTTCACACATCTCCTGATTTATCTTGATGATCTCATTATTTTCTCCAAAACCTTTGATGAGCATCTAGAGGTTGCAGCTGGTGTTTTGATCAGCTTTGGGAGCATGGCTTGAAGTTAAAGCCTTCCAAGTGCTGGTTGGTGAGAAAAGAAGTGCAGTATTTGGGTCACTTGGTGTCTGTGGAGGGCATCAGGATGGACCCAGAGAAAATCAGCAAGGTCAAGGAGTGGGTGCGGCCTACCAACCGGAGAGAAGTGTTGCAGTTTTGGGGATTTGTGGGATACTACAAGTGGTATGTGCAGGGCTACTCCACCTTAGCTGCCCCCTTGTACCACCTCATCTCTGGTGACCCCAGGAAGAAAAAAAGAGGTGGAAAGAAAAGCATGGGTCCTGACCCACCTTTGCTTGTGGACTAATGAGTGTGAAGAGGCGTTCCAGTCCCTAAAAGGAAAGCTGATGACTGCTCCCATACTGGACTACCCAGACTACAGCTTCCCATTCCTCCTTCAGACTGATGCTTCTGGGAGGGGGCTTGGTGCTGTTTTGGCACAGATGCAGGATGGAGCTGAGAGGGTCATAGCCTATGCCAGCAGAGGCTTGAGTCCAGCAGAGACGAGGTATCCTGCACACAAACTTGAGTTCCTCACTCTAAAGTGGGCGGTGACAGATAAGTTCTATGACCATCTCTACAGATGCAAGTTCTCTTTTCAAACAGACAACAACCCCCTTAAGTATGTGATGACCACAGTGAAGCTGGATGCTATGGGCCAGCGGTGGGTGTCATGGCTGTCTGAGTTCGACTTCAACATCCAAAACAGATGGGGTCAGAGTAACTCAAATGCCAATGTGTGCTCTCATTTGTCCAACCAGGAAGTTACCCAGGTCCTACAAACATGTCCTCAGTGGGTGACCAGCGAGCAGTGGGAGACACAAAGCATGCCAGAACCAGAAAGCCTTCCAGGTGAGGGTGCTGCTGCCTCCACAGAGCCTGTACCCAGCCAACTCCCAGAATCAAGTGAGCCCTATGGGGATGTGGGGACAGAGTCACTCTTGGCCATGACAAGGCAGGAGATTCATGCAGCATAGAAGGAAGACCCTGTCATTGGCCCAATCTTGCACTTCAGGAGCCGGAATCAAAAGCCATGCCGTAGTGAGAGGGTCGGAGGTGGTGGGCAAGTGTGCCTTCTCTTAAAGGAGTGGAGAAGGTTAACAGTAAAGGATGGAATCATGTACCGCTGTGTTCAAGACTGTCTGAGAGAGACAGTGGAGCAGCTTCTACTGCCAGAAAGTCTCTGCACATCAGTCAAAACTGCTCTTCATGATGACTCAGGGCACTTGGGATTTGAGAGGACATTGCAGATGATAAGAGAGATTTTACTGGCCAAGAATGTTCCAGGAAATCAAGGCATGGTGTGAGCAGTGTGAGAGGTGTTGTCTCAGAAAGACTCCTACTGTAGGCTTCAGAGCTTCCCTAGTCAGCATCCACAGCAGCATTCCAATGGAGCTTGTTTGTGTGGACTTTTTGACCATGGAGAAATTCAAAGGTGGTATTGAAAATGTGATAACTGTGACTGACTACTTCTCCTTCTATGCACAAGCCTACCCCACCAAAGACCAAAAAGCCCTCACAGTGGCTAAGGTGCTATGGAGAATTTTTTTTCAGGTTTGGTTTCCTAGCAAAATTGCATGCAGACCAAGGGCGCAATTTTGAAAGTGCGGTTGTGAGAGAGCTGTGCAAGTGTACTGGCATCACTAAGACCCACACCATACCACCCCCAGGGTAACGGGACCACGGAAAGCTTCAACAGGACCATGTTAAACATGCTGGGGATGTTAGAGCCTCACTTGAAGCCCTGCTGGAATGAGCATTTGGATGCCATGACAAATGCATACAACTGCACATGGCATGACTCGACCGGGTTTACACCACATTACCTGATGTTCGGTAGACATCCCAGACTGCCAGTGGACCTGATCTTTGGGCTCCCCACCAAGAATGATCCATGCAGGTACAGTGGTGATGTCCAAACTCTCCACAACTGTCTGTCACAGGCTTATGCCCAGGCTAACCAGATGTCACAGCAGAAGAAGTACTATGACAAAAAAGCAAAGAGTCAAGTCTTCAGTCCAGGAGACGGAGTCTTGGTCAAAGTTTGTCATGTGGAAGGGCAACAGAAACTGGGAGACAGGTGGGAGTCTCATCCATACATTGTGTTGAAAAAGCAACCTGACATACCCATGTATGTGGTGCAACCAGAGGATGGAGGGACAAAAAGTGATTCACCACAACCTCCTGACACAATGTATGTTTCTCCCAGTTGAGCAGGTTGGAGGAGCGGTAAGAGAGGAAGCTGAGCTGAATTTGGATGTGAGAGATGCAGGCACTGAGTCGGATACAGCTGAGGACTGGATGATGGAGGATGCAGAGGAAAATGTGGAGAGAACAGGAACTGAGAGAACAAGCAGGCACAATGAACACATGAGCACAGAGGACCGGGTACTGGAGGATACAGAGGAAAATGTGGAGGGGACATTACCTGAGATGACAACAAAAAGACAGGATGAACACACAAGCGCAGGGAACATGGACATGGAGGCCGGACAAACGAGTGATGGAGAGGAGACCAATGGAGCTGTGGTTGGTGACAACACACCTCAGGGTCCCAGTTCCCCTAGGAGAAACCCACCAAGGAATCGACATCTCCCAAAGAAACTATGCTAGGAGTCACAAGGCATAAAGTTGGAGAGTGACCAGGAGAAGATAAGAAGAGGATGGAAGTTGTGGCAGAGGGTTAAAGCAAGATGAGCTGCAGGTCATATGTAACGCAGAAGTTGTAGTACACTTGAGTGGCAGTTACATACACAGTCAGGACACAACCCAATCATTTATTCACCACACACTTATCTTTATTGAAGTTTCTACCCTCTGGAAGTTGGCTGTCGGGGATACGTAGAAACATCTACCCAGTGCTTCTTGAGGAGAATAGGAGTATCTGGCCCCAAATTGAAGATGGCACATAGGGACCTTTCAGAGGAGGCAGAACAAGGCATCTTCTGGCTTTGGTTGAGAAAGGATCCAGCATGAAGAAAACAAGGATCCTAGGGTCAGCTGCAGGGGGCAGTAGGGAGACATGCCTATTGTTGCTCCACCACCATGAGATGTTCTGGGATTAATGGAATGAAACATGAATGAAGGGTGGCTACTGGCAGCTGACTGTGCAGCAGTCCCCAAGGCACCATCAGCGGTGTGACAGGTGGCAATGCCTAGCAGGTAATTCTCTACATGTGCTACCACCATTGTGCCAAAAGAGTTAAAAAAAGCTTTGGGTGAGAAAAAGAAGGTGTTCAATTCTGGCTTTACTGGCAGAGGGATACAGTGAGCATCAGGTGGCTTCCATCCTCAAAATTTCAAAGGTGGCAGTACATAAGAACAAGATGAAGCAACTGACATTGGTGACAAAGTTACAGAGTGGCAGAGGACAAAAACGACTTTCCACTGGCTGGGATGATCATAAAGTCCTTCCAATGTCACTCAACAACCATAGGATGACATCAAGTGACCAACAAAAAGAATGGAAAATGGCAGCTGGGGTTAAGTGCACAGCAAGGACAATTCAAAACAGGCTCCTCCAGATGGGGTTGAAGTCATGCAAAGCTAGAAAAAAAAGCCCTTCATCAATAAGAAGCAAAGAAGAGCCAGACTGAGGTTTACTAAAGATCATAAAGCTGTAGAGGACTGGAGTAAAGTCATCTTCTCTGATGAGTCCAATTTTCAGCTTTTCCCATCACCTGGTCATCTAATGGTTAGACAGGGACCTGGAGAGGCCAACAAATCAGTGTCTTGCACCCATTGTGAAATTTGGTGGAGGATTAGTGATGATGTGTGGTGCTTCAGCAAGGCTGGAATGGGGCAGATTTTTTGTTTGTGAAGGACACATGAATCAAGCCATGTACAAAGTTATTCTGGAAAAAAACTTGCTTCCTTTTGCTCTGACAATGCTCCCTAACTCTCAGGACTGGGTTTTCCAGCATGATAATGATCCATGCCATACAGACAGGTCAATCTAGGTGTGGATGGAGGACCACAAGATCAAGACCATGTCATGGCCAGCCCAATCTCCTGAGCTGAACCCCACTGAAAGCCTCTGGAATGTGATCAAGAGGAAAATGAATGGTCACAAGCCATTAAACAAAGATGAGCTGATTTTGTTTTTTGTTTTTTTTCCCCCACCAGGAGTGGCATAAAGTCACCCAAGAGCAACATGAAAGACTGGTGGAGAGCATACCAAGACACATGAAAGCTGTGATGTCAGGGTTATTTCACCAAGTATTGATTTCTGAACTCATCCTAAGTTCAATCATTAGCATTGTGGTGTTTAAAATTGGATATGATCTTGACTTCTATGCATGATTCAAGGTCTGAAAACACTTCATCCTTTTAGTTATTTTGACCAGTTGTCATTTTCTGCAATTAAATGCTCTGTGACAATATTTTTAAATTAATTTTGGGGAAAATGTTGTCAGTAGTTTCTGGAATGAAACAAACATGTTGATGTTCCTCAAACACATACCTATAAATAGTAAAACCAGAAAAAACTGAATTTTGTATTGGCCTCTTAATTTTAACCAGAGCTTTTCTTTTTTTTATTTAACAGTCTTTTTTTTCCCAGAGCTGTATATTCAAAAACAGTCTCTGCATTTGAACCCAAGTGAAAACCTATCTACATGCACAAATCATACAGAAGTAGACATAATATATAGAATATAATGGGGTTTAAAATCTTATGCATGGAGGAGTGAAACAAAATCTCTCTCCAATAAGTCTCAAAACCTTGTAAGACATTGCAAGAGGACACTTAGTATAGTTACTCTCTCCAGGGAAGGTGTCACAAAATATTAACTGTAGGGGTGCTGATAACTTTTAAACCACTATTTTGTTGAAAATAAAATGCAATATTTAAAAAATATTTTTTGTGCTTAATTTTTTAAAAAGAAAATCATAGTAATTAAACTATCTCATATGTGTTATTTTTTTAATATATAATGTTTTGTTAATTTTCATGAAGGATGCCATTAATTCTGGAAAGTGCAGGCAATGTGTGTAATAGTGATTTGACTTATGGATTTTTTTTTAAAGAGTTTTGGTTATTGAGCAGATCAAATGTATCTTTGAAAAGCGCTGTTGCAGTGGGGGTGTAGTTGAGCATCAGCTGTAGGCATCAAGGAGTCAGTTAGAAGCGGCAAGTAATACGTCATGACTTTCATCTGTGTTTGATTACTGGCACTTTACTTTTGTCCGTTTGCTGTATTCTTACAGGGAGAAGCCAGTAATTGCAGGGAGAGGGCTGAGCTACCCAGAGCTCTGTCTGTGTGCAAAAGTAGAAAGAGAAATAACGTCACTGAAAAGTGATTGCCAAGTAAAAAATAAAACACACCTTGAGTTGTCAAGTCTGTCTCCTAGTTCCTCATTCTCGAACCTGTGAGAGCATCACACTGGTGCTAAAACCCAGGAGTGAGGAGAAGGCACCATCATGGTATCCACACCAGTCACAAAGATCTTCCAGACCCTTGTCAGCAACCACCAAACTCAACATCAGGCCCTTGTTGCACTGTGCACATATCAGGACCAGTTATTTACTACAGACCCAGGCAGAGGACCGATTAGGTGATCCAGAGCCTGATCCAGTTAGCGGGTACTCCAGCAGCTGCTCCTGCAGATACTGCAGTCAAACCAAGGGATGTTCACAAATATCTGCTGGTGCTCATCATAATCCAGTTCAGGGATGAAAAGTATAATGTGTAGATGGCAATTAGTCCTCACCTCACCCATTCACTAATCCTTGGAACAAGTTGGCCAGGGTTTAAAATGTTAATTAAGCACTTTATTTGTGGATCGGTCAGGCTGTAACACACTTCAGGAGATTCTGTTGCAGTGTTATCTGTAGAGGCAGTCCCAGGACCATCTACAACAGCTCCATGTCAGGGGGGCATGGAGAGTGGGAAGGGCTCTGTCCCTCCACTCTCCACAGGGATTTCCCTTAGGGATTTCCCATTGGAGCAGTCACAAGATGAAACGCTGAGGCATGCTTTTGACCAAGTAAGAGTAATCAATGGCCAAGAGCTCCAGCGTAATGTTGCACTCTCCTACCCATATTCCCATTTCTGTTATTAAAGATAAGCTATTTCAAGTGACACAGGACCCTCAAATAGGAGTCACTAATGTCACTAATGTCAACTGGTGAATCCGCCAGACACCCCAAAGTGCCATTGCTCCCTTTACCTTTGATTAAGATTCCCTTTGAAAGAATTGGTACGGTTCTCTTTGGGCCATTAGAACTATCTGTAGGAGAGTATCACTTTGTGTTGTTCTTAGTGGATTATGTAATGCAGTACCTGGAAGCAGTGCCTCTGTGCAACAGGGATGCAAACAGCGCGCCTTTTGGCGGATGCTGCCTTTTTCATGGCTGAATCATGCAGATCTGATTTTTTTTTTTTTTTAGGGGGGGCGTTGGAGTGTCTGATTATAATTTCAAAGTAAATTCTGTATTAAAATTACTAAATAAGCAAATCCATTACAGTCCATGAAACGGGAAGTATAAGTATGAGAAAAAACAGTTTAAATTGGGAAGCTGCGCACATTTGCGCAGTCCTGCCACTCAGGACTCCAAGGTTTGTAGATTCTCATTTAAAAAAAACAAACAAACAAACTGGTAAATGTTGATAAGCAGGATGACAGATGTACATCATGGTAACAGTGTAGTAATGAATGATTTTGTGGCAGATCCAGCAGGCAGCAGAGCGTCCAGAGCGTAACTTTGTGGACACTAGGCAGCTGAAAGTGTGTGCCACGTGCTTCGACCTGTCGGTCAGTCTGCTGCGTGTGCTGGAAATGACAGTCACCCTAGTACCCGAGATCTTTCTGGACTGGAGTCGACCCTCAGCTGAGCTTCTGCTCCGTCGCTTGGCTCAGGTAGGTAAAGGCAAATGCTCGAAAGCTAAAATGACCTTCTGTTTAGAGTAACAGAGCAGTGGATATAGGTTGGGGGTTCAAGCTACCACTGTTGGGCCCTTGAGCAAGGCCCCGAACCCTGTCTGCTCCAGAATACGTAATTCTTTTTGGCCTAAGTGGATACATGTAGTGTGTGCAACACAAACTTTTGTTAAGAATCTGCTCATGGGATTCCTCTTGTGTGCTTGTTTTGAGCATTTTTTAGCATTTTGTATGACAGGTGTGTGTGTGTGTGTGTGTGTGTTTTCCTGTTTGTGTTCATGCATGCGCAAGTTAAGACCTACCTACACATCCTGCCTTTGTAGGTGTGTGTTTAGTTCGTGTGTGCGTGGAGTGTGTGTTTTTATTCCTTTCGGAGGCTTTCAGAAGCCAGGATATTCTTCCCCTCCTTCTCTTCTTTCCTCGCTCGTATTTCTGTTTCTTTGCTTCTTGCTCTCTTGACAAATTTTTATGACGTAGACACGTATTAAAGTTTGTGTGTGAATTAAATTCAAGGCTGTGTCCATTCACGATTCTGAGCAATTTTCCCGAAAGCTTTTCACACCTGCACCCCGATCAGTGCGAGAAGCATAAATAGCTCAGAGTATTTTTCGTACATGTGCTGTTTGGCTAACAACAGCTCTTTGTATTTCTGTCCTCCAGCTCCTAAACCAGGTACTGAATCGAGTGACGGCTGAGAGGAACCTCTTTGACCGTGTGGTCAACCTTCGCCTTCCAGGTAACACTCGCACACATTCAGAAATGTTCTTCATAGTCGGATGTTTTATAAAACCACCATAATCAGGGCTGACCTTTTCGTTTCTTTCACCGTGTGTGAGATTTATGTATCAGGATCACTTAGATTCAATCTTTCATTTGTATGAATAGCAAGCAAGCTGAGCTCCAGTGCGATAAATGGAAATTTAACAATGATGGTGGATTAAAAGTGAAAACGTTTGCTGCGTCATGTAGCTCTGCCAGGAATGAATCACATCGACTGGAGAAAACATGGAAGGCGTGGGTCTGTTCACTCGCTTTCTGTAGAACTGAAGCCAAAATACCTCTGCCAGGTTGTCAAATTTGCAGCTGCCAGCATCTGCACAGTAAAAACGTTCTCCTTGTTGAGCTTGTACAGTAGAGATGAGGGACTAGGGATGGCGAAAACTAAAAAAAAATCTTGACCGACCACCGAGCCTCATTAGCTGGTTAAAGTCGGTTAACCTATGAGTTTAAAATTCTAGAATTGGAATTATTAGAATC
>JAOPUC010000002.1:24252660-24263877 GCA_027564185.1 Cephalocassis borneensis
CCCCTTGATGGGAGAGGAAATCTGCCATGACTGTCTGTGCCCCCCGGCCTGTGGACCACCTCGAACTTAAACGGCTGGAGTGCCAGATACCAACGGGTGATCCGTGCATTGGCATTCTCCATGCGGTAGAGCCACTGCAAGGGCACATGGTCCGAACAGAGGGTGAAAGGGCACCCCAGCAGGTAGTAGCGGAGGGCGAGGACCGCCCACTTGATGGCAAGGGGAGAGAAAAGTCAGGGGAGTGTAACAGTGGCCCCCACACACAGTGCAGCCTTTATCTCTGAGAAAGCCCACTGGCATTGCTCCATCCACTGGACCAGATCTGGTGCTCCCTTTTTAGTGAGATCAGTCAGTGAGCTTTCTCGGAGGTAAAGGCTGCACTGTGTGGGGGCCACTGTTACACTCCCCTGACTTTTCTCTTCCCTCTATTTTGCAGATGGACACATCGGACAGAGGGCTGGGGGCTGTTCTGTCCCAGGAGGTGGAGGGGCAGAAACGTCCAGTGCTGTACATCAGCTGGAAGCTGTCGGTGCGTGAGGGGAGGTACAGCACAATCGAAAAGGAGTGCCTTGCCATCAAGTGGACAGTCCTCACCCTCCACTACTACCTGCTGGGGTGCCCTTTCACCCTGTGTTCGGACCATGCGCCCCTGCAGTGGCTCCACTGCATGAAAGATACCAACATGCGGATCACTCGTTGGTATCTGGCACTCCAGCCATTTAAGTTCGAGGTGGTCCACAGGCCGGGAGTGCAGATGGTCATGACAGATTTCCTCTCCCGTCAAGGGGGGGGGGGGGAGTCAGCTACAGGCTGGACGGCTCCCCGGCCTGAGTCGGGCGGTAGGGGTATGTGGCAGCAGGGGCATGGCCAAGCATCGGTCTGTGAATGGAGGGCGGATTCAGGAAAGGTAAGTGGTGGAGTCATTGCACCTGATGGGAATTAACCTGTGTTTGTGTGTCTTCCCCAGTGAACGCGCCCTTTAAAAGGAGAGGGAGAGCAGAGAAAGGGAGCTCTCTCCCCAACCAGAACACTTGTGTGTGTGCACGTGTGTGATATAAACGTAGTGCTTTGATCAGTCAGAATCTCTTTGGGGATTCCGATTCGGGAGGTGATGCGGAAGAGCGCTTCTGCAATACTACGTGCTGAGATATTGCGAAGAGGCACTGCTTCCGGACATTGCGTTGCATAGTCCACCAGAACTAAAATTAAGTGATATCCTCGTGTTGACCGATCTCATGGCCTGATGAGATCCATCCCAATTCTTTCAAACAGGGTCTCAATTAATGGCAGAGGGTGCTAAGGCGCTTTTGGAATGGCTGCAGGATTTACCAACTGGCATTTGCAGCATGCCTTACACCACCTACGGACATCGCCACAAATCCCTGGCCAATAGAGCCGGGCCATTATTCAGGCTAGTGTCTTATCTTGCCCCAAGTGTCCAGCCATGGGATTAAAGTGAGCCGCCTGGAATACAAATTCCTGGTGGCTCTTTGGGATTAAAAACTGTGTTATTTGTTCCTTAGTCTGAGTGTCCTGCGTCACTCGGTATAATCTATCCTTAATAATGGAAAAATAGGAGAAGGACGGGGTGGCATTTGGCTGGAGAGTTTGACCATCGATTACTCTCACTTGGTCAAACACATGCCACAGAGTCTCGTCTTGTGACTGCTCTAACAGGAAATCCATGAGGGATTCCCAGAGAGAGAGAAGAGGAGCCTGCTGCTCCTCACTCTGACTCGGTGATGACATAGACAGCTCTGTGACAGCTGCTCCCACTAATGCCACTATGGGACCTCCCCAGCTGAACTATGGCAGGCCCCACTCTTCACTAAATGTGTAATTAATTCCCAAAATACTGGCCAATCAGTCCCCAAAATTATTGAGTGGGTAAGGCGAGGATTGACCACTGCCTTTAGTCTAAATTTCTCCCCTTGAAATAGAATGTGGACTGACACTAAAGGGTAGTTGTGAACATCCCCATGTACACACAACACCTTCACCAATTGTGCTCTTCCCAATGCCTCGTCTTGCACCAGGCTTTAGTGGATTGAGGTCTGATTACAGCCAGAGTCCACCAAAGCCTGATACGTTTCCCCTTGGATACTCACTGGTATGCGATACGCTCTGGCCCGATCGAGGGCGGTACCTGGTGTGTTGGGGATCCAGACCACTGCACCCACCTCCATCATCGAGCATTGATGCTGGAAGTACCCCAGTTCCCCACAGTACCAGCTTACCGGTCCAGGCTCTCTCTTTGCACTGGTGTTCTGGAGATCACTCACCTGAGGGGGGGAGACACAGACAAGGAATTAGGAAATGGAAGGGCACTGCGGGTGCAGCAGGTCGGCTGGGGTGGAGCCGGCCCCCACCTCTGCAGTGGGGGAATGGGGCAAGGACAAGGAACAGAGGGAGAGGGAGAGAGAAGAGAGGGAAGAAGGGGAGACACGCTGTCCTGCTGTCGGAACGGCTGCCATATGGTCCTCCACCAGCTTGATGGCCTTATCCAGCAATGCTGAGTGATGGCACTGGATCCACTCTGTTGCTCCTTCCAGAAGTTGGGCAATGCATTATTCCAGTGCCACCAGATCGATGTTCCCCTTGGTGTCGCGGTTGTCGGCCCTCAGCCACCGCCAGCAGGCATCCTGGAGTTGATCGCCAAACACAAACGGCTGGCCGACCTCCAGACGCAGCATGCAGAAGCACTGCTGTTGTTGTTCTGGGGTGCGACCCACGTGCTGGAGGACAGCCCTGCGGAGGTCTGTGTAGACCAGCCGGCTGTCAGCGGGAAGCTGTAGCGCAGCCAGCTGCACCTCGCCCTGTTCCACCAGCCAACCCCACGCCTCTGCTGCCTGCTCCAAAAGAGTGAGGGAGGCTTCGGGGTCATCATGCAGACTCATCTTTGTTAGGGTAAGGTGGGGAGGGTCCGCAGTGGTGGTGGACCCCGCTGACATGAGCAGGTGCCGGAACGCCTGGCAATCTTCCTGTTGCGCCAGCACCAGGGCTTCAAACCATTGTTCCTTCTCCTTCCAGAGGGCGGTCAGCGCCTGGTGCTGGCTCTGTTGGGTTGTGGCAAGGGCATGGACCAGGTCCTTGAAGGGGGAGGACTCCATGTGGCCATTTCCTTCTGCACTCGTTCCCAGGTTTCGGCATCCCTGTAGAATCAGACCAGGTGGGTGGAGCACAGAAGCACGACAGGCTAGAACTGAGTTCTCAAAAGCTTCTTTTATTGTAGCTTTTCAGCTTTTACATTCACTTTCCCAGGCACACATGCACGCACACACACAAGTGTTCTGGTTGGGGGAGAGCTCCATTTCCCTGCTCTCTCTCTCCTTTTAAAGGGCGTGGTCACTGGGGAAGTCACAAACACAGGTTAATTCCCATCAGGTGCAATGATTCCACCACTTACCTTCCCCGACTCCACCTTCCATCCACAGACTGATGCTTGGCCACACCCCTGCTGCCACACATACTTTTCAGAAGTTGGACATTTATGTACTGTATTTCTTTTTTTGATTAATATTATGGAATATTCTAATAATTTGAGATACTGGATTTCTGATTTCCATTGGCTGTAAGCCATAATCATCAAAATTAAAAGAAAAAAAATGCTTGAAATATTTCACTGTGTGTGCATTGAATATGGAATATATGAAAGTTTACCTTTTTGAATTAAATTATTTAAAAAAACCTTTTTTGACAATATTCTAATTGTTTGAGATGCACTAGTAGATAATGGATGGATGGATGGATGGATGGATGGATGGAACACTGACACAGGGCTCCATCTGTAAGTGAATATCAGTTATCTAGTGTCACCAATAAATCCAGCATACCTATGCAGGGCTTGACATTAACAGTTGTCCGACTGACTGGGACAACCAAATGTTTGGTCTGGACAAGTCAAATCTGTATCTGCCAGTCCAAAGGGACAAGTTGAATATTTATTGTAAGTCACCATTTTTGGAGTAATTATTCAAGAGTTACATCAATAAAGTTCCAACAAAACTAGTTCAATTTCTTTGATCCGGCTGCATTATTATTGTTTGTGAAATTCTGGGGAAGCCCAGTACAGCAGGTGCATGTGTAAAGATAACCATATTGTAATATGTAATAATAAATTATTAGACGTTTAATTCATTGAAGTGAGAGAAATGGTGATCAAATACCTCGATAAAATAAATATCTGTGGTGAATCTTCATTTCATTATATGGTGTACATTAATGATCACAAATGTTGTAAAATATTTTGTGGGAATTTTATGGAGGTGACAAGTTCACTTAAGATTTGTTTTCATTCACAATGTGATTGTCACCTCAATCATGTCCAACTTATTTTCTTTCTGTTTCAAGAAAGTGATAAAGACAATAATTCTAACTATTAGAATTGCATTTCAGGTAATGGGATATAGCAACACATGCACCATAATGGGGCATTGTAGAGTTTTTGTTAATTGTTACGATTAAACATTGAGTTTTACTGAAAAATTAGTACTGACTTTTTATAGCAGCTTGTACTACAGTAGCTCTTCTATGGGACTGGTCCATATGGGCTAGCCTTTGTGCCCCATGTGAATCAATGAGTCTTCGACACCATGACCCTTTCACCAGTCCACCAGTTGTCCTTCTTTGCACCACTTTTGTTATGTATTAACAACTGCATACCACAAACTCCACAAGATGTGCCATTTTGGAGATGCCCAGACCCAGTCATCTAGCCACCATAATTTGGCCCTTTTCAGAGTCACTCAGATCCTTATGCTTGACCATTTTTCCTGTTTCCAACACATCAATGTTGAGAACTGACTTTTCTCTTGCTGTCTAATACGTATATCCCATCCCTTGACAGGTGCCATTGTAATAAGATAATCAATGTTATTCACTTCACCTGTCAGTGGTCATAATGTTATGGCTGATTGGTGTATGCTGTTTGTTTGATTTAAAAAAAAAAGGCTTTCAGAGGGGAAGATTGTTGAAATAATCCATGCAATTCTAAAAGTTGTACTAGCTCTGAAACATTTGCCTCTCTCTCTCTCTCTCTCTCTCTCTCTCTCTCTCTGTGTACATTTGAAAACTTGCTTTCTTTTTGTTTTTCCTTAAACTCAGACCAATATTATTTAAATGGAATTGTCAGCTGACCCTGCTTCTGCTATCCCTAGAGTTTGGGTTTGTAGGGCTCATTGTTCATGCCTGCACACCATCTATGAGTTCTCGGACTGGGACAGCAGATATAGTGGAAACTGAGTCCAGGGTGCAGGCCTTCTGTCATGTTTACCTTTCAGATCTGCCTCTGCTGCTTAATGACTGCTGATCCTCTGTGTTCATGGTTATAAAGCACTGCAGGCCTCCTCCATGGCAGAGTGCTCACTCTTCTACTGCCTCAACAGGCATCTGACAAAGTATACATTTACAGGAACTACTGACTGCTTTTATTCTGCCTTAAAAATGGGGATATTAGGGGGAGATATAATTCAGTACTACAGTAGTATGGAATACAGAATATAGCATATACAGGATTCAAAAGATAAAGAGTAAAATAAATGAATAAAGTTGGTATATGTCAACTGTTGCCTGTTACCACACAGACAGAATTACATTACATTACATTATTGGCATTTAGTAGATGCTCTTATCCAGAGTGACATACAGCATACCCAGAGCAGCCTGGGGAGCAGTTGGGGGCTAGGTGCCTTGCTCAAGGGCACTTCAGCCATTCCTGCCAGTCCAGGGAATCAAATCGCCAATGATTTGGTCTCAAAAATAGTCTTTGGTAGATTAAAAGAAATCTGAGCACCCAGAGGAAGCCTATGCTGGCACAAAAACAGTTAAATATCTCAATCAAAGGAAAAAACAATGGAAAGAAGAATGTGTGAGGGTCAAAATGCACAAAGCAGAACAATTTAAATAAGACAAATAAAACAGATTTTACAAATTCTTGTTATCATATATCACAGCATATAATCCAGCATACTGAGGTACATTCACTAAACTTGCAGTGAAAGATTATTACAAAATAATTACGGGGCAGAAAGGAATGAACTACATATACTTTCCTTACAGTAATTGACTATACTTTAACAGTAACTTTTGAGGATTATTATAGCATAGTGACTTTATTTGAATTCAACTTAGCTTCATTTAAATTTCATTATTGTGAATTAAATAATAGAGATGTAGGGGACGTTATAGTGGTGTTATGTCCCTCTTCTACCTCTAGGTGGCTGTAGGTTATCCTGTATTTTCTTGTGTTTTGTCTGTTGATTGTCTTCCAGGTGTTCCCTGTGGGTGGGACATCTCCAATTGGTCTACCTGGCATGTTGTTCACTATGAATGGGAGCTGTGACCAGGAGCAAGGGGGGTTGCCTTCATGCAGCAGTGGATGCCGTTATTTACCCTTGTCATATTTAGTGATTGTCTTTATGTTTATTTACTATTTCCTTATATTGTAAACTCCTTAGTTATAATAAATCCCCTAGACTTGATTCTATTGGTCTTTTGGGCCATTTGTGTGTTATGCTGGTTAGCTGGTTGTAACACTTCCCAGATACATTTCTCTGTTGTCCCTAGTCTTTGGCCATTCACTGTGATGGCAGGCTTGATATAAGGATCACCTGGTCCAGGTTGAAACATTACTTCAGTTTTCTTAGTGCTGAAGGTTAGGCCAAAGTTGTCAAGGTTTATGCTTCTCTGCATGTCTTGGTGGCTGGTGGAGTTAAGGGTGCAGTCATCAGCAAAGAGAGTCATGGATTATATCCAGCCTTTCTTTAGTCTTTGCTTGAATTCTACAGAGATTGAAGAGTTTCCACTACATGCAGTACCGGGGGTCAAAACCTAAATTGACCTAGTGGAAGGTGTTGCCCAGCATTGCTGAGAACATTATGCTAAGATGCATCCTTGTTTCAGACCATTTATCACAGGGAATACCTCTGAATGTTCACCATTATCTTGCACATGAACAGACATGCAGTCATGAAACTCCTGAACCATTGTGATGAACTTCTCAGGGTAGCTGACCATTCTAACCATTGGAGACAAAGGCCTTTGTCAAGTCCACAAAAGTGGTATAAAAGCTGACATTTTGTTCATGACACTTCTCTTGGAGTTGCCTAGTTGTGAAAGTCATGTCCACAGTTCCTCTTCCCTGCTGGAAACCTCACTGGCTCTCTGGAAACAGATCTGTTGCCTCAATGTGGGATTGAAGTTGACTGAGCATCACTCAAGGTGAGAATCTTTCTGGTAATCACAAGGAAGCAGATGATCCACTGATTGTCACAGATGAGCCTGTTTCCTTTTCCCTTATAAAGGTGGATAATGGAGGCATCCTTAAGCTCCTGGGGGATCTTTCCTTGATACCAAAAGCACTGGAAGAGCTTGGTAAGTTTAGCAATCAGCTGTGGGACTGCCAACTACCGCATAGGTCTCAGGAGGTATCGAGTCTGAGCCAGGCACCTTTCCATTAGAGACACTAGACACCTCTTCTACTTCCAGGGTGCAAGGGGGTTCAGCAAGAGTAGTTTATAAGAATCTGATCAACCGATCACACGATTGCTTCATCACTGATTTCAGAGGGGCGGTTAAGCACATTGTCAAAATCCTCAGCCCAGCTTTCCAAGATCTTATCTTTGTCTGTAAGGTGAGTTATTCCATCTGCACCAAGAAGTGGAGAGGCTCCAGAAGGCTGGGGGCCATACACTGCCTTGAGGGAATCATAAAGTTCTTCATGCTGTTACTGCCCCCATAGCATTGGATTTTGTCCACCTTGTTGCTGAACCAAATGTCCTGCAACTGATGTAGTTCTCTTTGTACTGTTTTGTTTGTTGTACTGAGCTTTCTTACTGGCTGACCTAGGGTTGTTCAAATACACTGATGCTTGCGCTTCTCTTCCAGTAGCTCTTGAATGCAGGTGTTCTCATTAAAACAGTCCTAATGTTTGCAGATACACATTAAAACAGTCCTGATGTTTGCTAGTGCTACATCACTAACAGCAGTATGCACAGCAGCATGAAAGGCTTCTCAATCTCTCTTGACATCACCAGAGTCAATTTATAGTGGTACAAGTTTGTTATCCAGTTCCTTAGTCAAGGTCAGTGTGGTGTCATTATTTTTTTTAGCTTGGAGACATTTAATTGTTTGGGTGCCTTTTTACTTTGAGGATGTCTACGAGGCTGTATATACAGCTTCAACTTTTAAATTATCAGTTGATGATGAGTTCAGCAGTTAGCACCACACATTGCTTTGGTCATCCTTACATCCTGCTGGTCACATTACCTCACAATAGTGTAGTTGAGAAGGTGCCAGTGTTTGGAGCAAGGATGCATCCAGGAGGGTTTTTGTTTGTTTTTAATTTATGGTTAGGTAGGCAGAACAGTGTTATAAGGAGAGTAAAAGTGAAACGCATCTCAAGCAGCAGAAGGCTGTTGCTGTTACATTTACTGATGCCATGCTTTCCTAAGACACCTTCCTACAGTAGGCATTGTAGTCTGCACCAAGCCTAGCACTGAAGTCTCAGAGAATAGCAAGCTTGTCTGCTTTAGGGATAGCTCCAATAACTGTCTTGAGATCTTCATAGAACTTCTCCTTTATGTCATCAGGGTTTGACATGGTGGGTGTGTAGCAGCTAAGAATTGTAACATTGTGCTTTCTGATTAGGGGTAACTACACAAACATCAGGTGATTGTTAATGCCTTTAGGTGGTCCTATAAGTCTCCTAACCAAGCTCAACTTGATGGTGAACCCAACACCTGATTTGTGTTGAGTGTCCTGACTTCTTCCCATCCAATAAAAGGTATCACCTGCTCCCACTTCAACCAGTTGGCCTTCCTCAGCCAGTCTGGTTTCACTTAAAGTTGCAATGTCAGTTCTATATCTGGAAAGCTCTTGTGCAGTGAGCATAGTCCTTCTTTCAGGTCTGTCTGTCCCGTCGATCAATGCAAGTGCGCACATTCTATGCAGCCATAGTGAGAGAACTCATTTTTGTCTTATTCTTTCTTACCACTGTGGTAGGATCCCTGCCAACTTCAGCTTGTTGGCCAGGGTAATAGAGAGGTAGGCAATTTTTAGGGCACCTTTTCTAGCCCCTGACTCATGCCAGGGAGGTGAGCAGTACTATCCTGAATAGGGATGCTCAGTCACTCAGGGGGATGCCACTCACTCACTAGCAAATGACCCTATGGCCTGAGTCACCTGTGTGCAGGTTCATGACGATGGCTATCAGCATGTCCACACCTGCCACTTGCCCAACACCGCAGGACTTTCTTGGATATAGTCATGACTTGCTACGAACCTTGAATTTTAGTGAGGGAGTCATCAACTGCACTCTCGTTTTGAATTATTTAAAGAAATGTAATGGATTTATTTTGGAAAGGAAGGAAATCTTTTGAGTGATTTTAAAAGTAACCTGACATTTGGAAAGACATTTTCTATTCATGGTTCAATATTTTTCTATCCAAGTTCATTGAAGAGTTGCCATAAGGCCCTTTGTCCTTGGATATGATATGTAATGTCTTGTCTTATTACCTGGCAAGGGCAATTTGCCTTCATACCTACATAAAATGTATACACTGATTCACAAATATCAGTTGTGATTTGGAGTTAGAGGGTTCACATTTATTTCATGTGTGCACCCCTGTCCCTGCAGAATAGGAATGTTCACAATGCAATTGCCCCAATTAAAAAGGTGTGTACCAGATACAACTGGGGATGAAATCAGGATACAGCCTTTCTAACATCTTTGCTTTGATAAAATTGTATTCATTAATATATAATTAATAGTTTCTACTATGCCTTTATTTAGACATGTGAACAATAGATATGTAACAGTACATTGTACAATGATAAATTGCAGTATAAATTTGTGATTATTCAAATCATGGAAATTAAAAAAAAAAAAAGAACCATGATTACCATTAGACTGTGTGGTCCTAACTATGTTTAGACATCAGAGGGTACAATAATGTACAACAGAGGGAATCCATGTGATATCACCTTAGGCAGAAGTGACACAGCTCAAATGCCACAACACAAAATTTAGATCTAAAATACGAAACTATAGTTAATTTACTGTTGCAGAATGGCAGACTGCTCCTAACTGCACAGGTTATGGTATGCAGTGGCTGACTGATGCTGCCATCGCAATCACATTTTCTCATGGGAATGCATCTCTAGTTTTATTTGTATCTTCCATACCATCCCAGGGTGGCACGGTGGTGTAGTGGTTGGCGCTGTCGCCTCACAGCAAGAAGGTCCGGGTTCAAGCCATGTGGCCGGCGAGGGCCTTTCTGTGTGGAGTTGTGCACAATTGACCGTAAGTGTGAATGGTTGTCTGTCAGCCCTGTGATGACCTGGCGACTTGTTCAGGGTGTACCCTGCCTTTCACCCGCAGTCAGCTGGGATAGGCTCCAGCTTGCCTGTGACCCTGTAGAACAGGATAAAGCGGCTAGATGAGATACCATCCCAACTTTTTCTGGTTTGGGGTTGTACATTAAAGTATTTTATATTTGCATTATTGTTTTTTGGTCATGCTTATTGATGAGATGGTTCTTTAGTCAGACATGGAGAGACTGAGCTGTTTGAACATCCAGAGGAAATGGATTAAAACAGCATAATCTTCATGGTAGTTAGTAATAAATTCACTTTTACATGTCTGGAAGGAAGCACTAACTGTTGGGCTCTGTTTTTGTGACATTACAGAGGCTTATGACTCACTAGCATATTAATGCTTCTAGCTAGGGTGAGTTTGGTGTTGGCAGGTGGTTGAGCTGCACTGTGGATTTGATGGTTGGTTGGATTCACTTGCCTATCTGGGTGGATGGAGGTCCCTTAAGCACATCCCAAACACCTGGGCCAAAAGCATTACAGCAAACACACCAATTGACTTTGCAACTTTGGAAAGGCATTATACAAATTCAAGTCTGGAGTAAAGTCTGTGTGAATTGTGCATATGATGTTTGTGCAGTTAGGCCAAAGTTGCTATAATTCATATAAATAAGAGGTTTACTTAAAGCAGAAATGTTTTAGAAAGTGTTGAGCTGTTCTCCAGGCAACAGTCTAAGAGTTCAGGTCCTGAAAATGCCACATCTACACTAAGTGCAGAATTATTAGGCAAGTTGTATTTTTGAGGATTAGTTTTATTATTGAACAACTATTCTCAATCAACCAAAAAGACTCATAAATATCAAAGCTGAATATGTATGGAAGTTAGAGTGGGGCGTTTTTAGTTTT
>JAOPUC010000002.1:24402727-24413539 GCA_027564185.1 Cephalocassis borneensis
TTTCCCTTCCGGGGTTGCGTCACATGACCAGCGCCAGTGAATCAGGAAGGTGGATGTCACAGTGACATCAGATTAACATCACAGCGATGTTGTCCAATGACGACGTCAGCTGGACCTCAGCTCTCAGCGTATCTGCGTATTTTCAATGTTTACACAGTGCTAGACCTGACACGGAGTGGTTCAAATACGTGGGCCCTGGCAGATTCCCGTTTCTGCTGATTTCCCAGAGTTTCCCAGCATTTTAATGTAAACAGACAGTGCAACCGCGAAGAAAATGAGACAGATATGGTCTAATGTAAACACGCCCTAAGTTTAGACAACTGGGTGACTGAAAGGGTAGACAGACAGCTGCTACAGAGTTCATATGCTCCAAGATGCTCATCATACCATGAGATCATAAGTCTTCAGACAAATAAGTTGGTGTTGATCACCACAAACTTTGCTATTTGTTTGAAATCTGGGAGCCCTGAGCAAGATCCAACTGAAATGACCATATCAACATTTTACTTAATGCCATCTATGCAGACTGAAGATGCTACAAGGACTGTGTTCTGCTAGCCATTCCTTTGATAGAGACAGTTCTGTACATTTTCATGAAATGAAACAACCATCACAGACTTTATCAATTTCAACAGATGTTTTGAAAAAGGAGTTGTTAGCTAAATGGAAGGTTATTATTTTCTGGTGACTGACTGCCAAAGTAAGGGGTATGTTTTTGAAATTGTGAACATGATGAAAAACATGTTTGAAAAACCTTGTGTTTTCCCTCAAAGCGCATTGTCCACACATCTGATAATAGCCAAAGGTTCTAATTAATTGAGGGTAGTGCTCAACGTAGTGGTGCTTTGGTCACAGTCTTTCATTTGAAACAACTTTCTGAAATAAATCTCTATGTTCTGCAATCTGGCAATCAAGGAAGTACACTGACTCCTCTGTAAAGCTTGTGGACACTGACAATTCCACTACATCTTTTAAGTTCATCAAAATTTCCCAAGTTTCATCCCCTTCAGGAACATAATGACCAATCAGTAATGGCAGAAGTCAGAGAACTGTCCAGTTATCATGATCATTTCCTTCAATTGTTCCTTTGGAGGAAAAGTTCTTTGTGATGACCTGGGGTTGGTTTGTTCTGTATGAAAAAAAAAAAGTATATGGAAACTGTTTAATGACAACATTCAGGATTTCAAGTGAAAAGTATCCCTTTGATATCAGTGCTTTCAAGCACAAGGCCAATTCAGCTGGAATGGCATCCTCCAGAAGATCATTCAAAAAGTCTGGTGGATAACCATCAACAACATGAAAATGTTCCAAGTTTTCAGTAACTGATCAGCTTCCTTTTACACCACGTTGTTGAGCCATGGTAGAATCCTGTGATATACCTTACACTTGTCTGTCATGATTTTCTTTGGTTCTTGGTTGGAACTAGCCTGTCCACACTTTTGTGTTGTATTTCCTCCCTCTTGGCCATATAGAATCGATACATCTGACTAACTTTGAAGCTTTCAAAGAAGCCTCACAAAGAATGGGCAGCTAAATTGTCTGCTGCGACAAATAATACAGCGCCTTTTACTCTGACTCCTAACTGTTCACCTTATACACCATGTTGCTCAAGAAAAACAAGAACCTGAATGAGAGGGCAAAGAATTTCACCATAACCATGGTCTTTGATGCTGTTGACCTTGCAAAGCAGAGTGAGTTGAATAGCATGAAGAGAGGAGCGATATTTAGGGTGCAGATTGCCAAGTACCCAGTATGGTACCCTGTATATGGTGCATAGCTTGTGTTTATTTCTGGAGGTTCCCAGGGGGTTGGCCACCTCAAAATCATCTATGTACAAGCAAAGAGAGATCCTGAATGCTTCCTCTGTCAAGAGAGAACTGTCTTTAAAGCGGGAACCATGCCTGTAAGAGCTGTAGCCCTCTGACAAAGTTGTCTCAGGTGACATTGCCTAATCCAAAATGTCTCCATTACTTAGATAAAATGTCTGCAGCATTTTGAGTATGGGGATATAGACAACTGTCTGGTTGTCATATTTTAGCACAAACTCAACAGGCATTACCATGAGGAATTCTCTTAAAATGTATGATGTTTGCTTGCTTGTACTTGACAATGATCCCCTTTAGAAGTGAATTTCAGGAATGCATTATTGTCAGAAACTACTCTCTCACACTCATTACAGCATCATCAGGCTGATTGAGTATTCTTCGAATTGAAGAATGTAACAGTGGATGTGACAGCAAATAAATCTGGTTGATCTGCTCTATAACCTCTTGCAGGGCAGTTTCAGAAATGTTAAGAACTGATGTCATTTTCAAAAAAAGAGCAGCTACATTATGTTCCAACTGATTCTCCAAGTCTTTCACATCTTCATTGGACTCACTACCCTCAAACTCAGCATCTTCAACTTCAGAGACACTATTCTCAGTTTGAACATTCAGATTAGGGGTAACTTCTTCAGGTATATTCTCTAAAAAAACCTTCAGGTTTGAATGCCAATGTATACATTGTATGCAATGTATACATGCACAGTATACTGTGCATCAGATGCTCTTTGCTTTTGTGTTCATTAAAGGTGGAATAAACACTGCTCTGAAAATTACAACCTAGATATGGACAAGTAACCTTTTTACTTCAGCTTCAAATGTTGACACAACTGGGTGAAAAAAGTCCACTTCAGGGCAAGGCTCCATAAAGTCACACAGCTGACAGTGGAATATGGTTTAACTCACTTTCCCTTGATCCTTTTGAATGCACCTGTGGCAGTTCCTGATGTGGGTGGAGCACAGAAGCATGGAAGGTGGGTTGATGGTCATACACAAACTATTTCACATACTAGCTTTTAAGCTTGCTTGCTTTCATTCACTCACTCACCACACACAGACATACATTGTGGTCGGGATGGAGCCACTTTTCTCTGCTCTCTCCCTCCTTTTATGCTACATCCCTGTAACAAACACACGCGTGCTCACACACACACACACACACACACACACACACACACAAATTGACAGTAGGTAGAATGAAAGACACTTACCTTCCCTGATCCCGCCCTCCATTCACAGACTGCTGCTTGGCCATGCCCCCACTGCCACATACTCCCACTGCCTGACTCAGGCTGGGGAGCCATCTGGGCTGAAGCTGACTCCCCCTGATTGGACAGGAAGTCCGCCACCGCCATCTGTGCCCCAGGCCTGTGGATCACCTAGAACTTAAATGGCTGGAGGGTGAGATACCAACGGGTGATCCATGCATTGGCATTCTTCATGCAATGGAGACACTGGAGGGGTGCATGGTCTGAACAGAGAGTGAAAGGGCACACCAGCAGGTAGTATCAGAGGGTGAGGACCACCCACTTGATGGCAAGACACTCCTTCTCAATTGTGCTTTACTTGTTTACATGTATTGACAGTTTCTGGCTGATATACAGCACGGGGTGCTCCTCGCCCTCCACCTCCTGGGACAAAATGGCCCCCAGCCCTCTGTCCAATGCATAGGTCTGCAAAATAAAGGGGAGAGAGAAGTCAGGGGAGTGTAAAAGTGGCCCCACACACAGTGCAGCTTTTACCTCAGAAAAGGCCTGTTGGCATTGCTCCATCCACTGGACCGGATCTGGAGCCCCCTTTTTAGTGAGATAAGTTAAAGGGCTGGTGACATCTGAATAATTAGGTATAAACCTACGATACTATCCAGCCAGCCCCAGGAACCATCTCACCTCATTTTTTGGTCTTGGGCCTCGGGCATGCCACAATCACTGCAGTCTTGTTAATTTGGGGACGCACCTGCCCATGTCCCAAGTGGAACCCCAGATACCGTACTTCCACCTGCCCAACTGCACACTTTTTCTGGTTAGCTGTGAGGCCCGCTCACCTCAGTGACTTTAGAATGGCCCTCAGGTGTTCCAAGTGCCATGGCCAATCATGGCTGTAGATTAATATATCTATATCATCCAAATAGGTGGTCACGGAGGTAGTGTGAGGGCAGATGGCCCTGTCAATAAGCTGCTGGAACGTAGTGGGCACCCCAAACAACCCAAAAGGGAGCGTGACATATTGGTATCAACCAAATGGTGTGGAAAAGGCCATTTTCTCTCTGGATAGAGGAGTCAAGGGGTTCTGCCAATAGATCCAGTGTCGAATAAAAGCAAGCAGCACCTAACCGATCAAGCAACTCATCAATGAGAAGCAGTGGGTATGCATCAAATTTAGACACTGCATTGACCTTTCTATAGTCCACACAGAACCAGACCAACCCGTCGGTCTTGGGAACCAGGACCACTGGGCTGCTTCAGTCACTGTGGGACTCCTCGATTATGCCCATTTCGATTATGGCCTTGAGTTCATCCTGAACCACCTTTTTCTTATTTTCAGGCAAGCAGTAAGGGCAGCTATGCACAATCACCCCTGGGGGCATATTGATGTGGTGTTCTATGAGGTGGGTACGACCAGGAAGGGTCGAGAAGATGTTGAAAAATTCATTTTGCAACTTGGCCACCTCCGTGAGTTGGGCCGGTGAGAAGTGGTCTCAACATCTTGGACCACTCAAGTCCCTTGTGATCTTTTTCACCTCCGGCTCCAGCTCCACCTTCTCTGGGACTACCAACGCCAATGCCACGGGGACCCCTCATTCCCATGTTTTAAAAGGTTGAGGTGGTAGATTTGCAATGCCCCCCTTATCCATTTGCCTCACCTCATATTCAATGTCCCCAACTCTCCATGTGACCTCGAAGGGCCCTTGCCACTTGTTGACTAATTTGGAGCTCGACATGGGCAATAATATGCACACTTTGTCTCCCAGCCTGAACTCTCTAAGGTGTGTGCATGTCATACAGCTGGATTTGATGTTCTTGTGCCTGCCACAAATTCTCCTGGGTTCGGTGAGTGAGGGTGTGGAGTTTTGCCCGCAGATCAAGAACATACTGGATTTCATTTTTGCTAGGTGAAGGTCCCTCCTCCCAATTTTCCTGTATTACCTCCAGAATGCCACATGGCTTATGCCCATAGAAAATTCAAATGGAGAAACCCTGTGGAGGCTTGCAGGACCTCTCGTACTGCAAATAACAGGGGCTCAAGCCACTTGTCCTAATTATGCGCATATTCACTTACAAATTTCTGGATTATGTTCTTGAGTGTTTGGTTAAATCACTCTATTAATCCATCCATTTGTGGGTGATAGACACTGGTGCAGATAGACTTAATCCCTAATAACCCATATAGTTCATGTAGTATATGTGACATAAACAAAGTGCCTTGGTCTGTCAGGATTTCTTTCAGAATCCCAACCCTGGAGGTAAAGCAGAAGAGCGCTTCCGCAATACTGTGTACTGAGATATTGCGGAGAGGCACTGCTTCTGGATATCACATTGCATAGACCACCAGAACTAAAATAAAGTGATATTGCAGGATGGCTTTCCTCAGATCAGCATACACCAGTTGGCTGTCAGCAGGGAGCTGCTGTGCTGCAAGCTGCACCTTGCCAGTCAGGAGTGGGAGGAGGTGTGCCGCGCGCTGCTCCAGCAGCCACCCCAATGCCTTCACTACTTGATCAAAGAAGGCAAGGAACACTTCTGGATCATCCTGCAGGCCCATCTTTGTGGGGGTCCCACCTGCAGTGATGGTCGACACTCCTGATGATGCAAGCAGGTGCCAGAATGCCTGGCTATCTTCCTGCTGGGCCAGGATCAAGGCTTCAAAGCATTGCTCTTGTTCCTTTTGGAGGATGGTCAGTGCTTGATGTTGGTTCTGCTGGGCAGTAGTGAGGGCAAGGATGAGTTCTTTGAATGGGGAGGATTCCATGGGGTGGTTCCCTTCTGTGCTTCCCAGGTTTCAGCACCACTGTGGCAGTTCCTGGTGTGGGTGGAGTACAGAAGCATGGCAGGTGAGTTGGTGGTCATACACAAACACTATTTCACTTTACTACTAGCTTTACAGCTTGCTTGCTTGCTTTCATTCACTCACTCACTCTACACACACACATGCATTGTGGTTGGGAGGGAGCCCCTTTTCTCTGCACTCTCCCTCTATTTTTGCTCCATCCCTGTAACAAACACACATTAATTGACAGCAGGTGGAATGACTTGGCAACTTACCTTCCATGACCCCACCCTTCATTCACAGACTGCTGCTTGGCCACAACTCTGTTGCCACAGTGCCACATTGTTAAGTGAACCTTGAGTGCATTAAAAGATTTAAATGTGCATATACATTCCTTATGAAGGCATTGGAGTGATAATATTTGAGTGTGGCACTCATGTTTTAAGTGATAATGTCAAGGGTGGCAAGCTGAGGTGAAGTGAGGACCCAAGAACAGACTCAGAAAACAGGCAGTGTAAAGAGAAAACTTCTTTAATGAAGTAGATGGCAGAAAGGCAAAGGTACAGTTGGGCTCAGGCAAAAATTGGTAATCAAAAACAGAGGACCAGGTAGACACAATCAGGGACAAAAAAGCAGGACAGAAAAATCTTCACAGAAACTGATGAACACAGGGACAAGGGAAATCCAGGCAGAGGTAGCAAAAGACACAATTCAAAGAACAGGCAGGCAAAAACAGGGACAAAAAACTGGACAGAAAACAAGGAAAATTTCAGGCAGGGGGAATCAAGAAGACACAATACCAGTGAGCTGTAGCGAGGTGAGGAAAGTCTACAAGAGACAGTGTGGCAAATGGAGTAGCTTCAAACAGTTCTTAAAAAGCCCTGGCTGATGGGAGAGGAGTGGTAGCAGGTGTGTGAGTGCCGCTTCAGGAAATGGCCTTCAGCAAGGCAGGACTGAATTCCTGTCCTGGATCTGGCCTGGATCCGGCATGGAAGTCCCACAATCTAAGGTATGGATGGACTTGACCAGACTGTGACATTTGAGCTTGTTGCATGGAAATTTGAATGATGCTTTGTGACCAATACCACACACACACACACACACCACCACCACCACAATTTATATTTTAAGACTTTTCTGGCATGTACTGGTATCGAAAATCTTGATAATACACTTTTTTTTTCTCTATCACAAATGATCAGTGTATATGCACAACATAATACATTTTCTCTTGTATGTTTGATCTACAAAGAATCACATCAAATGTATCTTTCTGTTATTTGTATTGTATCTTATTTATAGCAATCTTTCAGGCTTTTTTAACTTCAGGGAAAAAATGGGATGAACAATTTTCTAGTTCATTACCATATACATAAATCATTCCACATACTTGTAGCAAGATTCAAATATGGATGTGCCCTCATTCTTTGAGTCTTTTTTCCACTTTGTTTCTTCTTGTTTACTCACACAGCACTTTGTACACTTTACCTTACTTAATGTTCGATCTGTTCACCAATTTTAAATGTGTGGTATTTATCACAGACTTGATAAAATTCTTCTGACAATATATACAATCTGTATACAAAGATTTCTTCTTGTATACCTTAATATCTCTTTGTGAATCCTTAGTGAGAATTGGTCTTTGATTATATTAGGAGTATGTTATTTTCAGGCCAAACAGAATTCAATCTATTAAGCTGTCTTCTCAGGTGGCCTGAAACCTTGCCATCAAAAATGTCTACAATGCAGTCACATATTACCTTATTCCATTTGAACATCAGAAGGAATGGAGTCATATCAGCTAGGTCTCCAGTTCTCTACTTCCTTTTGCTCCTATATTAAAAGTCCAGCACCTCTCTGTATGCTTAAGGCAATGGTATCAATCAAGTTCCAAATTCCCCCTGTAGCTGACTTCAGAGTGGCCATGCAGCCATGAAAAGGCATCCTTTTTTTTCCCCCAGCTTGTTTAGTATTGCCCACGTGTCCTCTACATCCGATAAGGGTTAGAAGTGGAGTCTCCCAGTGGTAAATATGCCATTCCTGACTCAGTGCTGGAAGCCAAAGATAGTAGTTTGCTTGTTGAAATCAAACAATACTTCAAAAATTCAGCCTCTCTCAATAATCCAGCAAGGTCAGGTGTCATTCATGTTGCTACCCAAAGAGCAAGTGAGTGAGAGATTGACAAGACAGTTGGTACATTTACACAGTGAAAAGAAATAGTATAGTTCTGTGGCTTTCAATGAAACTTCATTTTTTTGTAGACATTGTTTGATTGACTCAGGGATTCCATTAACTGTGTTGCTGCCACACAGCTTTAGGGTTTGATCCTGAAGTGTCAATGTGACTGTCAATGTGAAGTTTTGTACTTGTTCTCTTAGTGTTTACATGAGTTTCCTTAAGGTTTTCTGGTTTTCTCCTATCTCCCAAAACATGCTGATCGGTCAACTGACTTTAAATTGTCCATCGGTGTGAGTGAGTCTGTATGTGTGTATGTATGTACATGGTGCCTTTCCATCCCATCCAGGGTTTATTCTTGCCTTGCACCCAGTGTTCCTGGCATAGGCTTTAGATCTACCATGATCTTGACCAAGATAAAGCTGCAACTTGAAATGGATGAATTGATTAATGAACATAGTGAATAATGTATTTTTTGCATAATCAACTTGTAACAGTTGTAAATGTAACAGTTCTTTCAAATTCTTATTATACGCAAAAATGCTGTTCAGACATTGGGCTTTTTTTGTAATAATAGTCTGGGAGGATGCACATTATAAAAGATTCTTTCCATTCCAGCTGTTCCTTCAAATAGCTTATGATTATGGTTATTAAGATAATCACTTGTGAAGGATTTGTCTATGAACCAACCATCTCCTTCCTCGACCCTGTTGTAAAACCCTATTTCAAGGGATGGTGCCACCAAGATTTTACTTTTATTTATCTTTCTAAATTTTGAAGCTGATAACATTTTTCCTCCCAATAACAGACTAGCTCTTTATTTTAGAAAAAGACTTAATAAAGAATGAATGAGGGGATGGGTTTGTGAGAAGTAAACCTGACTGAACAAAAGCTTTATATTGTTCCCTTCTTATTGAAAAAGAAAATACATTATGACATTTTATGAAAAATTTCATAATGAATTTTCATTATGAAATTTTTCTTTCATAATGAAAATACAATTTCATTATGAAAGAAAATTTTCATAATGAAATTGTATTGACATACTGATTCACTGCCAGAAAATGCAGTGAATCAGTACATCAATACAATTTCATTATGAAATATTGTCACTTAGGGGAAACACATTGGGACAGCTTTAGTGTCAATGGTTAAATCCTGAACTCAGGTTTTAAACATCCAAAGACATGCTGGTAGGAGAATTGGTTACTCTAAATTGCCCCTGTGTTCCATTGGGTGTGCACGGTGTCCTGTGATAGACTGCCATCATGCTCAGTGTTCCCAGGATAGATTTCAGATCCCATGCCACCATGTTAAAGCAGTTACTGAAGATTGTACCTACCTCATGCTAGGTACTAGTGCTAGTCTAGTCATAGTTGCACTGTTCCTCATCACTGTCACAGGATTAAGTATCTTGTAGCAATAGCTAATTTTTACACCGGCTATTCTTTTTGCTGAGTTGGGACATAGGTGTAGTGAAAAATAATGTAGTGCTGTCATAGGTCAAACACAATGGTCATAGAAACATTTTAAAAGGTACCAGCAGGTAGCATTGTTGCCTAACAGTTTCAGGGTCCACAGTTTGACTGTGTGGCATTTCAGTGCATAGATTTTCGTTTTTCACCATGGGTTTCCAATGGGTTCTCTGGGTTTCCTCCAGAATACTTTTAATTGTCACTAGGTATGAATGTATATTGTGAACTGTGAGTTGGCCTAGTGGTTAGCATGTCAGCCTCTCGATCGGGAGATTGCAAGTTCTACTCACGGTCGGGTCATACCAAAGACCATTATAAAAATGGTACCTACTGCCATCTGGCAAGGCATGCTGTAATACAGATGCGAGTGGGGAGTCATACTCTCGTGGTTACTAGAGGACCAGCCCCCGACTGTAACCCTAGCTATGTAATAGGCAAGAGGCTGAGGGAAACAGAGATTGGTGCCACCCTATGCACCACATGGCGTGGGAAGGACTTTGATTGATTGATTGATTGATTGATTGATTGATTGATTGATTGATGAATGTATATGCATGGTGCCCTGCACTGGACTTGCATCCCATTCAAGAAAAAATCATACATTGCATCCAGTGTTCCCAGGATGTGGTCCAGGTCCACTGGGATCCTGACTGGGTGGTTAATGAAGATGAATGAATGAAAAGAAAAGTTTCCATCAAATTATTCTATTTTACAGTGAGGGAAAGTACATATTTCTTTCTTTCTTTCTTTCTTTCTTTCTTTCTTTCTTTCTTATATCCACCTTCACTGGATATGAACAATCACATGCTCTGATGGGCTACTCTACTCTGAAGCTATCAGCTGTGAGTAGAGAAAAACAAAATGGTGGAGCATTTTGCTGAACCAACTGAGAACAAAACAAAAACTCTACTCAAAGTTTGAAGCTTATTAATTTTTTTTTGATAAAATGTGTTTTTATTGATTGTTGATGTAAATCTTGTAAACTTTGCATATTTTACTATGCATGTACGCAATTTGTCACATGTCTGCTAAGCAGAAATTATTTTGTCGGACGTTTTGTGTAAAGTTTTTATTTAGCAAATTTGCAAAAAAATAAAAATGCTCTGTTTCTCAAAATGCAGTGAATGTGGATATAATAAAACAATTATTCCACTCAATCTCATTGTACATGGCTGATAGCCAACCTAGTGCTATGGGCCTCGTCAGCTATCATCTCATGTATGACTCAATTTCATGAGCTATGGGCCTTGTCAACTATCACCTCATGTATGGCTCAATTTCATGGAATAATAATAATAAATTATATATATTCATATTCTCCTTCTCACCCCTGGCGGGGGGGGGGGGGGGAT
>JAOPUC010000002.1:24943933-24954409 GCA_027564185.1 Cephalocassis borneensis
CCCTCCATGATTTCTAAGTGGAAGAACTTGCAATATCAAAGGGTGATCAAATACTTATTGACCTCACTGTATATATAATCTTCATATATGCACTATCCGCTTTTAGTTTCCTTTTTAAGTAATGGCTAGTTGTATCTTGGCTAGTTTATTAAATATGTAATGTTGAGTGCTGATAAATTAATACTATGGATTTTATATTCAAACTGAGAGTCATCTTTCCATTATTAATTTATTAGAGCTTGGCATTGGATATTTAAGGAACGGCCCATGTGAACAAAAGGGCTTTAGATGATGTTTGTTCATTTGACAGTCACTTTTAACTCCAGTTTTCATACAAAATTGACAATTGTCTGTGCTCTGCCACTTGCATTAAATGTGTTTTAATCAAACTGAAGAGATGTAGGGCACCTAATCAATAAGTAACTATAAATTAGTTTGTTTTAACCATTTTTATCAGGTTTTTTTTTTTTTTTTAAATTGAATACTGTGGGAGGGAACACAATTTGGATTCGAAGTCTTACTGTTTCTTGAAGTTGAATTGATCACCCCAGTAAAACCCTGTTAACACAGACCTCATTTGCACATGCTCATTTCATGTCCCTTGTATCTGGATTGTAAGTGTCCTTTCTCCTTCAAGTGCTTGTGTTCTAGTCAGCATGTTGGTGTTATCGGGCTAGCTTGCTGCTGTAAGGTATGAGTTTTAACTAGCTGAGCTCTTAAGGTTAGAACAGCAATTGTGGAAATGCAGATTTCGAATGATGGACTCTGCTAGCTAATTTCTTTTTAATGCATAAGAAAAGAAATCCATTCCCAACAAAATCGTTTGTTTGTTGTTTTTGTGGGACAGTTGGCCTGTTTGGCCATTTTGATTACTTTATTCACTTCGCCTTCGGTGAATACATTTCGGGGAATAAATATATCTTTACCAGCTGGGAGGTCTGTATCGTGAAATACCGTGACAGTCTTGAAAGTACTGACCTCGGCCCTTTGGGCTGAGGTCAGTATTCAGGGTCATGGTATTTCACCATACGGACCTCCCAGCTGGTGTGTGTGTGTGTGTGTGTGTGTGTGTGTGTGTGTAAAATCACATCACACACGTCGTCGACTTACGACTGCGTTTGGTTATGACTGACCGGTCGTAAGTCGGCCTATGTTAAATGAACGTGAGTATATTGTGATGTATAATGACATTATAATCATCTTAGTCTTATTTTATCAACATTTTCTTATTTCATTACCATGGCTCATTATTTGGTTTAAGTTTAACACTGCATACTACACTGCATACAGTACAATTCGTTTAATATGTGCAAAACAAAAAATATGAAATACAGGTGTGAAAAATAAAAAACATTTTAGTTTGAAACATACCAAAATACAAATGTAAAACATCGCAAAATACAAAACTTAGTGACTGCTGGCATCACTGGTGCTTGGCTGTGGGTCATCTACGTCATCATCAGCTGTTGCAGCGCTTGGGCTGGTGGGAGCATTTGCTTGTTTCATAAACCAGGAGCTGGGGCGGAAACTGTATGACGGAGTGCGCGAGGGAGCACAAGAGAGACTGCGCGTGTGCCTGGAGCTGGGGCGGAAACTGTTGTACGCGGCGAAAGGCGCCGCCGGGAGCTGGGGCGGAAACTGTCGTACGCTCAGCTAGCTCAGCTGGGAAACAATTGCCAGTCATAACCAGATGGTCGTAAAGTCAATCGGTCGTAAGCTGCATAGGTCGTAAGTCAACGACTACCTGTACTGTGTTTTTCTTTTAAAATAAAATCTGCTCAGTGTCCCTGGGCGCCGACATCTTACTCTCTCTGAAGTTCAAATATCGCACTCAGAGTACAAATCGTGATGTCACAGACTCCAAGCATGACTTAACGAGGCTACTGGATCTCGTATACACATTGCTTCTAAATGGTTATAAACAACCCTAAAGATGCCCACGTGTCAAGCATTTGGGTGTAAAAAATGTCACATGAAATGTCATTTCATGAAGACAAGCTTTTGTTTATTTTTATTCATGGAGAAAAGCTCTTTTTAGATGGCAAGAATCATGCTGCGATGATGATGATGGGATTGTTGTGTCAATACTGCGTATGCATTATCTAGCCGAGTGAGATTTCAACTTCATAAATGTGAAGTCTGTTGATTTGTGTATTTTGTTGCCAGTAAAAATTATATGGTTACAGAGCATAACTCCTTCAAGTTTGATGGGCTGCATTGGTGTACAGCAATCTTCAAGTTATGCTACAGATTCTCAACTGGATCGAGGTCTGGGCTTTGATTAGGCCATTCCAAGACATTTAAATGTTTCCCTTTAACCACTCCAGTGTAGCTTTAGCAGTGTGTTTAGGGTCATTGCCCTGCTGAAACGTGAACCTTTGTCCTAGTCTCAAACCTCTGGCTGACTCAAACAGGTTTTCCTCTAGAATTGCTCTGTATTTAGTGCCATCCGTCTTTCCTTCAGTCCTTACCAGCTTTCCTGTCCCTGCAGATGAAAAACATCCCCACAGCATGATGCTGCCACCACCATGCATCACTGTAGGAATGGTGTTCTCAGGGTGTTGGGTTTGTGCCACACATGGCATTTCCTATGATGGCCAAAAAGATCAATTTTAGTCTCATTTGACCAGAGAATCTTCTTCCATGTGTTTGGGGAGTCTGCCACATGTTATTGGGCAAACTCCACATGTGTTTTCTTAAGTAATGGCTTTTTTTCTGGCGACTCTTCCATAAAGCCCTGCTCAGTGGTGCATACGGCTTAAAGTGGTCCTATGGACAGATACTCCCATCTCCGCTGTGGATCCTTGCAGCTCTTTCAGTATTACCTTTGATGTCTTTGTTGCATCTCTTATTTATACCCTCCTTGCCTGGTCTGTGAGTTTTAGTGGGTGGCCTTCTGTTGTCATATTTGTAGTGGTACCATATTCTTTCCATTTTGTTGTAATGGATTTAATGGTGCTCCATGGGATATTCAAAGTTTAGGATTTTTTTTCCATAACCGAACGCTGATCTATACTTCTCCACAATTTTGTCTCTGACCTGTTTGAAGTGCTCCTTGGATTTCATGTTGCTTGCTGAGTAGTGTTGCAGAGTCAGAGTACTTTCAGAAGAGGTTGATTTATACAGACATCATGTGACAGATCATGTGACACTTTGATTGCACACAGGTGGATCTCAATTAACTAATTATTAAGTTATGAAGTTAATTTGTTGGACCAGCTCTTACTTAGGGGTTTCACATGAAAGGGGGTGCATACCTATGCACACTTCAGATTTCTGTTTTTTCATCTTAATTATTATGTCACAATAAAAAACAATTTGCACCTTTAATGTGATAGGAATGTTGTATAAATCAAATGCTGCTAACCCCCCCAAAACCAATTTTAATTCCAGCTTGTAATGCAACACAAAAGGACAAACACCAAGGGGGATCAATACTTTTGCAAGACACTGTAACTGCTTGAAACATGTCATGATGATAGGTGTGAGTGCAACGAGACCATGTTTTGGACCAAGGCAGATTCTTTGTTTTATCTCAATACTTTGGCCTTTCCATTACTTTGGTAGAGGTTAAGCATGTTTCCTGAACATTTATGGCTTATCTCTGTATTTCTTTAAAAATTGAAATGTGGTCTTCTGATTCTTACTGCTGATAAGTGGTACCTACTCGTTATACCTTCAACCATGCTCTGTGGAGATTGTTGGCAATATCACTGTCTTTGTTTTTGGATTTTTCCTCACAGCACTCAGAATCTTTGTGTCATCAACTGCTGTTGTTTTCCTTGGCTGACATGGTCCATGTCTGGTTGTTAGTACACCAGTGGTTTCTTTCTTTTTCAGGACATTTCAAATTGTTGTATTGGCATGCCCAATGCATTGATCATTTTCTGATCATTTTCTCAGCTTTACAATGGATTGCTTTTCTCCCATAGACAGCTTTCTAGTCTTCATGCTGGTTTAATGTTTCTTTTTTTATTTAACAAATGTAGTGTTCACAGATGAAACCCAGGGTTCAAAGCAAGAATAGACAGTCAGAGCTATTAATTGTTTAAACAAATGGTGCCATGCTCTAGGATGTTTAACACATCTAAATGTAAATATCAGGAAATGACTCGTGAAGTTATGATCCATCGTCTCATGTTTATATTTTGATTTCAAACCAAAATGTCTTCAGTGCAAAACAAAAGAATTGGCCTTGCCATTTTAATGCTTTTGGAGGGAACCTAGTGAGACATTTTTGGGGGACTTGCTAGACTCTTTCTAGACTTACCATTATTTAATTATTTGTTTAGTCTGTATGTATAATTAGGTGCTACTCAAGAATTCCAAAGTCAGAATGTCTATTTTTACAGACAGTGCAGAAGGCCATCATACTTCAGTAAAGATTGCACTCCATATTCTTATATCTTCATATCCAAACACCAGTTCTATTCATCAGTCATAATCCAAATACCTGCATATTAATGAGGCATGAATTAACACATTTCAATCAGTTCACAATTTCATTTGATTCACAATATTGGGTTCACAATTAAATTTTCCCATAATATTTTTGAAAAAAAAAATGAAGAAAATTTTCTTGCAAAAAAATGCAACATTTATATTCTTATTCTTTATCAACTTAAATATTGTTTTGTTTAATAAAAAAGAACGTTAAATTTAATTTTCTTAACAACTAACAATATTTATGCACATTTGTAAGAGTCAGAGTAAAATATAATAGCTTATTAACTAAAATATTATTTTATTAAAGAATAATAGGCCTGTTCTGAATAACCATTTATGAATAATTGTGAAGGCTGTAGTCAGTTTAAACACAACTACTTACTTTTCTTCTCTTTTCTTTAGCTTTCAGCAGAGTGTAAAAAGTTAGCTGCTATTTCTTGTTGAGTCTATTGGTACAGTTAATCACACAAAAGCTATTTTCCATTTTAGATTTTGTTTGTTTGTTTGTTTGTTTGTTTGTTCTTGTTGCATTGTGTGGAGTTCTGTTACTTCCGCCAATGGTGAAGTCATGTGTATTCCTGCTATTTTATTGTACCCTCTGCTGTCTAAACAACACAATTACAGTGAGGAAAAACTAAGCGATTACACAGCCTAATAATAATCTCGATTAATTTTTTATTTTATCGATTTGAATTGTCATAAATTTGTTTATCATCGCACAATACATTGTTGCATGCCTAATATTAAGACATCGTGTATTACAGTTGAAGCCCAGAGATATGTTCCTAATTGTTAAATTTCCAATTTCACTCCCTCAGTTTATTACTGTTTAATCCTCATATTTGATGTTAATATTTTGTTGGGTCATCTGTTCTTCTCTTATTAAGCTGCCAGCCTTCATGTGTGACCAGGGTAGTGCACCTCTTAAAGCACACCCCAAGAAAATAATGCAAATGTGACACCGAAAGCCACTTAAAATACCCAAAGGCAACTAATCCATGCTCGCTGCTTCAGTCTCCTCCACTGCCACCTAATTAGACAACAGAGAAGTACAAAAACCAGGTCACACACACACACACACACACACACACACACACACACACACACACACACACACACACACGGCAGGTTCTGCAGTATTATGTATGCTGTACTGAATAATATTAATACTATTTACATTATATGATATTACTAATATTATACAGCACACATTCCCATTTATATGAACCTTACCACACAGGCCATTCCTCCACAGGTTAATCAAAGTGCATGCAATATGCACTCATTAAATCCAGAATGTTCTATGCCTTTCATTTTCATTTCTTACAGCTTGATATACACTGCATGCACCACGTTATTATTCACAAGAGGTGGACATGTGAGAGTTGGAGCATCTGCACGTTTGTATGCCTGCATGTGTGAGGGCATGTTGATAAACAACAAAAGCAGCTTCGAAAACATATAGCTGCCTGTGATTCAGTGTCAAAGAAATTACTTTTTGCACTAGCATTCTCTGCACCAGACTTGACAGTCCATCATTTAGATTTGACTACAGTGGCACCATGGCAAATATTTCCACTGCCTCAAGCATAAACCAAGTGGGGAGAGAGAGAGTATGAGAGAGAGAGAGAGAGAGAGAGAGAGAGAGAGAGAGAGGTTGTCTTTTTTTCCCTGGAGAAAAATGCTCCTCCAAATTGCATATTAACAATGTCTTGTCTTGTGCATCTCAAAGCTGGAAACCTACAGAGCCCCAATTACAGAAAGAAGGCAAACACACTTGCTGATACTCAATCTGCCAAAGATATAGGTGCTGCCTTTCACATACTCTGAATGTTGCTCCCTTCCATCTGCACTCATACATGCTGCTAACCCACGACTAATACTCTTCAGAAACCAGAATGAGATACTGGTTAATAGACAAGGATGAGGACAACAAAGCACTGCAACTTAATGGGCACTCTGCACCACTACCAGCAAACCACCAGGAATCAAAGCATTGGTGGGTACCAAAGGCCAGTGCTTGATATGAGGCAGGGAGAGGAATGTTTTTAACCACTATTAGAAAGCACATGCACAATATTTTCATTTACACATTATAATGATTACTGCCTGGATGTCTATACAGTGTCACACTTCAGCTTTGTGGAAATTAGAGTTTACTTTTGTATGAGGAAAACACTTGTCCTCAGCTGCCATTGCTACTTTATGTTATAAGTCTCTTTTTTTGGCTGCCGAAACCCTGACCTATGTCACAGCAATGCGTGTCCTTCATAAAAGTACAGCTTAAGGTGGGGTTTACATTAGACCGTATCAGCGGATCATCAGATTAACGTTTTTAAAAATTATTAGCATGCACATAGCAACCCCAATACACGATTCACGTGCACACAGCAACCCCAATACACAGATACGCTAATCACATGACTAATTAGACGGCATGTAAGTTGAAATGTGTAAATGTGTAATGTGTAAATTTTCTCCTCAGCGGCTCAGCGGTTCGGCTCTGCAGGCATCCTGCGCTCCAAATCACTCCGCCCTGAACAGCGAGTGCCCTCTGGAGCTTGCGCACTCACTCCAGCCCTGTGCAGCTCACAGAGCGCGCGAGTGAAGCACACGAGCAGTGATTCGGGACTGAGCCACTGTGTGTGTTATCCATGGCCAAGAGGCAGTTTGTGAATGGAGGGCAGGGTCGGGGAAGGTAAGTGGCTAAGTCATTACACCTGGTGTCCATTCATGTGTGTGGGTGTGTTTGTTTGTTTGTTTGTTTGTTTGTTTGTTTGTTTGTTTGTTTGTTTGTTTGTTTGTTTGTTTCAGGGATTGAGCATAAAAGGAGTGGGAGAGCAGAGAAGGGGAGCTCCGCAACCCCAACGCATGTGTGTGGCTGAATGAATGAATGAATGAATGAATGAAGCTGAAAAGCCAAAATAAGGAAAATAAAAAGTGTATATGTGAACATCAACTCTCGCCTGCCATGCTTCTGTGCTTCACCCACATCAGGAACTGTTACAAATATGTTTTCTCAAGTTGTTCTAAATATTTTGTGTTCTGATATTTTACATTTTTTTAAAAATGTTTTATTAGTTTTGCCATAGTAAGATATATATGTACATACATTATGACTGGGAAACCACTACAGCTTGCGCCAATTACAGTGGCCCCATTGTACTTAGTCTGCATGTCTTTTGAACTGTGGGGGAAACTGGAGCACCCAGAGGAAACCCACACAGACACAGGGAGTCTGACATGTCAGTCTGAAATCTTCTGTAAGATGTGTTTAAACTGTGAGCCATTTTAGTCCTTGAAGCATCTTGGTAAATCAATTTGTTTTGGTTTTATTACTTTCTCAAAAATGTATGAGGAATTTTATGGTCCTGATGATACTTTTATGGTCCTTTCATAACCCTACTGTAAATGATAACAGTAGGGTTATGAAAGGTTAAAGCAGCAAGGCCAAAATCAAGAAGAACAGTCTGTCTGACTGAAGTCATTATATTGTCTCCCCTCCGCTGAAAAGTAATGATTAATTATTGCTCTCCTTGAGGTTCTTGACCTCCATCATGAGGCGCCACCCTCCTATGAGACGTCTTCAGATCTATTGTCCTCTTTAAATGAATTACAGATCCCACAATGTATCCCATGGAGGTTTCTACCAGTTGCTGTTGTGCTGTGCTATGGGTTTTATCTGTGACATCTGTCCTGGCCTTATGTTGAGAAACTTTCCCCAAAACCCTTTGCATTGAATTTATTCTAATCAATGCAAGCCATTGTTTTTTTTCCAAAATGGGTTCAGTAAATTAGTATTGCCTTTCTTTAGAAATTACAAGAATGCTTATGTGGCATTCATCTCTATTTTTTTTTTTCAAGTGAAAAGCATGCTTTATTAAGAACCCTTCAGAAAGCAAAGTGCAGTCTATCAAATTATAGGTGACTGTGCCAAGAGGACTGAGCTGGTACTTTCTGGAAGTTTTAAATGCTTGATTAGAATGTAAATGTGTGTGTGTGTGTGTGGGGGGGGGGTTGGATGACTTTTTCAAAGTGGTCTTTGGGGATATATCTGGAGCAGTGTCTCAAATAGAGAAAATGCAATTTTGTCGCACAGACACAACACAGACCCTTCAGGCAGACAAGTGAACAAAGATCAGTGCCTCTACAAACCTGCATGGCTCTCTGGCCATTTCATAAAACAGCATCTGTCCAAGACCTTTCATGTGCAGAGCAACAGGTGACAAAGCACTACTATGACAGAACGTAACCCCTTTCTTGGTCTCACATTACATCACAATACTTGGACATCACCCGGCATCACCTGCTGTTTTCATTGAGGAGTGCTAATTAAATTTGGAATCCAATTACAGCAATGGTAATGAAATTTCCAAATGGGGAAACTCCTTAATCTGTTCACTGAGGTGTTTAATTACTGGTGGGCGTGCAAACTGGAGATAGGCCGCACCACCGGATTTGAAGACAGGGTCGAGGAAAAAATAATAATTTAAAAAAAGTGTGGAGTGTGTGAGAGTTGGTCTGTCATTGAATCCACACAAAGAGCTTCAGTGGACCCTCCGAGCCTGATGCAAGGCTAATCTGAGTGCAGAAAGGAATTAGAGAAATAAGGAAGATGATTTAGAAAAGAAAGTGAGGGAGAAAGCAGGAGGGAAAAAAGGAAACTGGCTATGGAGACTGCAGACATTTCAGACCGCCTGGGATAGAGAATGTTGTTTATGCTTGAATAAGCCCAGTCAAACATCATGTACGGTTTCTTTTCGAAGAAACATCACATGGGATGAATCTGTCAGAGAGAGAAAGAGCAGTCCCTCTCGGATTAACCTTGGAAAGCTTGAACTGCCCAAAATTCTTTTGAAATCTTTTTTTTTAATGATTTAATGCTGCAGTGCATTAAAGGCACAACTAATGCTTGGATTAGATTGTACTGTAGTTTGCAAAGAAGTCATGAGGCAGGGTAAGATTTTGGAATAAGCCAAAAAAAAAAAGGCTTTTTAAGGCTATCAGATGGCTTTCCATGTGGAATGCTTGCTGTTTATTGTTCAGTCCACAACGCCTACGGTATTTCAGCCTGACATTTTCACCATTGCTTCCGTTTTATTTCATGAATAATAGACGAAGGTCAATCATCACTGAAGGAATTTGCCTTTATTTGCTCTTTTTGACAGTAATGTTCTCCAGGAGATGCTTTGACAGAGACCAGACTAAACGAGTGTATTAGAATAGAATGAGACTCTGCATTTGCACTTGGCAGCACTCCATATAACAGTACGTGTCTGCTCTGCTTGTCTACTTAATTTTAAGTACTATTGAACATATAGGTCTTTATTTGAGTCCAGGCTGCACTGAGTGAAGACATTTTTTTAACATAATAAAGAGTTTCATTTCTTTTTATTTTCCTGCTTGCTAAAAAAAGCCAGACGTAACCCCTAAAACATGGTTTCTTGCTCAAGTATTCATCGTAAAGCATTGCTGAATAAGTACAATGACACAAATAGGACAGAATGTGAGGATGAATATATGTTTGTTTGTTTTTTGGAATCCATCAACACCAAAACTGATATTAAAATATCAGTATGACATACTGATATTAAAATATCAGTATTGGTATATTAAAATATCAGGAAGTCACCTACCCAGTTCAACCAGTCAACCATTAATCAACCAGTTCCATCATGGAATGTTTCATTTAGCTCAATCTGTTTCCATAGTTTACACAAATACACAAAGAAGCATGTACTCTCTCTCTCTCTCTCTCTCTCTCTCTGTGTGTGTGTGTGTGTGTGTGCGCTAATGTGCTAAGCCTCTTTCTTTATAATGCTTGTGAATTGATTTTAAATGAAGTGCACTAACTAGGGACAGTAATAGTTACTTGAGTAGGGTTTCAGTGGAGAAAAGTGTGTTTTGTTTCCCTTTGGACAGCATTTCTCTACAGCTGTAAGTAAAGCATGCTGTCTTCTTCTCCTTTCGGCTTTTCCCTTCAGGGGTCGCCACAGCGAATCAACTGCCTCCATCTAACCCTGTCTTCTG
>JAOPUC010000002.1:25011199-25023905 GCA_027564185.1 Cephalocassis borneensis
GTAACGGTAAACATCCGTCAAAATGACGGACGGCCTTCAGATTTTTCCGTCATAGCTAAAAAAAATCCGTCAATGACAGACAATTGTCGGTTAACGCGACCTCAGGTCCGCATACAAAGATAGTTGGTGTTGTGTGTTACGGACAGTGATAGGTGAGACCAGACTGGACTGACAAATCAATTGCGCTAATGGCTCCAAGGAGAGCACAAACAGTGCAGGACTCAACGGGCAGCTCTGGCGTGAGGACCTGGAAACTGGGAAGAGAGCAGAGAGAGTTCGACCAGTTAGCACCTGTGCTGAGGGGTTCGAATACAATGTTTGAATTAACCCAATAAAAGTGCTACCAAAGCCCATCGCCTCCAGAACAGACCACAAATACGACCATTCTAACCGGTCGAAGGCTTTCATGGCATCAAGTGAAAGCACAGACATGGGTGTATTGTTGTCTGTTGCAGCGTCAATGACATGAAGATGTCCAATATTGTCCGCTGCCAGTCGTGCTTTTATAAAGCCTGTCTGGTTGGGATTGACTAATGATGGCATGTAACATTCAAGGCGGCAAGCGAGAAGTTTTGCAAAAATTTTCAGATCAGAATTAAGGAGGCTAAGGGGGCGGTAGCTAGAACAGTCAGTTGGGTCCTTATCTCTTTTCAGCAACAGCGAAATAAGAACTGTGTTAACATCCCTAGAGAAACTGCCTTTTTCAATCGAAAAGTTAATCATATCCAGAAGAAATGGGCCCAACTGCTCCCAAAAGCAGGTATAAAATTCGGGAGGGATCCCATCGATACCTGGCGATTTGCCTTTCTGCATGACCTGTGCTGCATCTCTCACCACATCAAGCGAGATTGGTTTATCTAAATTGGCAGAATCTGTGCTTGAAAGTTGGGGCAATTGTAACTGACTTAAAAATCTGTCACACCAGCTTTTATCTGGGGGTACCTCTGACTTATATAAATTACCATAAAATGTTTGGAATATTACATTTATCTGTTTGGGGTCAGTACTGATATTGCCATTTGCAGATTTAATAGTTGGGATGTCTGAAAAATTCTCACTGCTCCTAATCCTCATAGCCAAGAGATGGGTCAGTCTGGCACCGTGAAAATAGTACCGTTGTCAGGTCCTATGAATTTGAAATTCGGACTGCTGCTTCATAATATTGTTGGTTTCCTTCTTGACTAGTGTACGTTGTAATGCCACTTGCTCTGTAAAATCACATTGTAAAATAGAATCCAACCTAGTAAACTCTGCTTCAAGATTTTGCAACTGAAGGGATCTGGTTTTACGTAAATTAGAACTAAACAATATTGTATTGCTCCTAATGAAGCCCTTTATTGCATCCCAAAAGACCCTAGGGTCCTCCACAGAACCAGCATTAACAGTGACCAATTCCTCAAATCCTACAATGAATTGACGAATAAATGCTTCATTTTTTAACAGCGAAGTATTGAAGCGCCACCTGGCCGCATGCTTAGTTAGTCGGCCCAGAGTTGCAGAACAAAAAAAACCCCTTTATGGTCTGATAGAGCTATCGGAAGCAACTCTGCTGTGTTAATAAATTGAAAAAGTTGAGAGGAAGCAAAAAGAAAATCTATTCTAGAGAAAGACTTATGTCTACTGGAGAAAAAAGTGAAATCTTTAACAGAAGGGTTGATCAATCGCCACATATAAGTCCCAAATTGTCGGCCCAGGATTTCAGAGCATCTGTGGCCAGACCCTGCTCCCCCGAGGATGCTGCATTCGATCTATCAAAAGCTGGGTCCCACACCGCATTGAAATCGGCACCCACAATAAAGGAATAGTCTGTTAGAGCCAACATTTTAGTTGTAAGCAAATTATAAAAACTGCTGTCAAAAACATTAGGAGCATATGCTGCAATGAGCGCTATTTTCCTGCCATTAAATTCCACATTAGCAATCACAATTCTACCCATGTCATCTGCCCAAGATGTCAGTGCTTTAATTGGTAAACTGCGTCTCACTATAATGGCCACACCTTTAGTTTTTGTATCTGCAGAGGAGAAGGCTATAGTATGGAAAAATTTATTAGCAAGACTTGCAGTGTCTGCTTTTAGCAAATGTGTCTCCTGCAGCAGCACAATGTAAATTTTTTTTCAACAAACCTAAAGTACTAGTATGTTTGTGAGGAGCATTCAATCCGCCACAGTTCCAAACTAAAATTTTAAGTTCACCCATAATCTAACAAAATTGTCCCAGGTACAGCTGCATAAAAAATACCACCATAACTCTCTGTCTGGATAAACTCTGGTACAAGTGCATCCCAAGTAAAGTCCCTCGTTATACAACACACACAAAACATAGACGCAACATACAAAACAGGTGAAAAAGGGGGAAAAAAGAAACATTAACATATAAACAAATCGTAAATAGTAAATTAGGTCTGTGACCATGATGGATATGAGGCAGCCATGAGAAAAGGGCCAGCCCAGCACTGTAACAGTAACAATTTTAGATGGAGTAAATTAGTTCAATATTAACTGGATTAATAACAAACATATGTCCAACTGTACGATTTTTCACAACCCAGCGGACAAACACCACAGTGCCCATAAAACATAACTGGTTTAGGGATAGTTATACTTAAAACATAGTGATAATAATTAACCAAGTATATTTGTCGAGAACAGGCTATTCCACAGCTTACCGACTGAATAGTCTCAATTTCAAGGTTAGTCCTTCATGTCAAATAACAGCAAGATAAACAATATGAGTCCTACCAACAGTCTCTTCAGCTCAAAGAACCCGTAACTGAATAAGTGCCATAGCAATGCCGACTCCGGCAGCAGCAGCATCCGAAGCGGATTAACAGTCAAGGCGGGAGGGTGTTATCATCACCTCCTGTGGCGGACTCCAGGCCTGGGGTTGGAACAGATCTCAGGAAATCCTCCACTACTTTGGGGAAGGTGAAGGCTTTGTATTGAGCACCATCCTTGATTTTCAAAGTGGCAGGATACGGTAAGAAAAAGTCCAGACCTTTAGCTCAAGCTGAATCCATGACCTGACGAAAGGCTTGGCAGTGTTTGACTGTGAAACTGCTGTAATCTGGGGAAAAACGGATCCTCCAACCCTTAATAGTAAGAGGATCCTTCCTTACAGCCTGCAAAATGGCCTGGCGGGTCGGGTAACGGAGCACATTGAAGATCAGGGTGCGGCTATCTTCTCCATTGCAGGTGTTGTCATTATAGATCCGGTGCGCTCTCATAATATCAATCTGGAGACCACCAAGAGCAGGGAACCATTTGGGCAGAGAATGTGCAAGAAATGAGCAGTGCTGGAGCCTTCGAGCCCCTCTTCTAGACCAGTGATGTGAACATTGCACCTTCTGTTCCTATCTTCCAAGTCAACTAACTTCCACTCCATAGCATGTAGCACTTGACCATGGCTGTCCAGTGTACTGGTGTTGCTTCCAACCATGGTTTTCAGTGCATTTACATCGGATTTGATGGCACCGAGACCCGCTGTCAGTGTTGCAAGTTCCGCCTGGATAGCACTTAGCTTCTCATCATTGTCTTTCCCCACCTGTTGAATCTGGGCAAAGCGTGGCTCAAAGCAGGCCCTCTGCTTCTCCAGCACGGAGTGAGCAATGGCATCGATATCCTGCCAGTTGCTTTTGGTTTTTGTAGTCATCGTTATCCACTAACTCTAAGCAACCAAAAAAACACCAGTGTAAAAAACCGGTAATCCCACAAAAAACAACAATTTGGCGAGGCTGGGCCAGGAGCTGAGAGCCTAGGCTGCCATCTTGTCCAGCTGGTCACATGACTCCCATTCGTATGTTCATTCATGATAATGCCAGATATTTGGATAGGTGGTATGAACCTCTCATTTGCAGTATGAGAGGTCCCACTAGCCTCCATGGGGATTTCCCTATTTAAATTATTGTACGATTGCAAACTTCATGGCGTCTTGGATGTTATTAGGGAAAATTGGGAGGAGGGACCATCTACTTGGTAAAAATTGAATTCAGTATGTTGTTCACTTGAGAGCAAAACTCCCCATGCTGAGTCACCTAAACCAGAAGAATCTGTTAGATGTAAAAGAATGACAATCCCTCTCATGGGGGCTAGGCTATGTGCATTTGCACTTGGAGATAAAGTGCTCATTTTACTACATGTCAAGCTCTAAATTAATGGAAAAGTGGCAAGGACCTTTTGAAGTCACAGTGAGTTGAAGAAGTCAACTATGAGGTTAGGCAAATGGATACAGGCAATGCATTTCAAATTTACCACCTCAATTTCCTGAAATTGTGGAGAGAGGAAGTTCCTGTGGCTCTGGCAATGGTGCTTCCTGAGAGGGAGGAGCTGGGACTGTAAGTCTAAAAAGTGCAGCCCAATTCAGCCTAGACCCCTGTGGAGACCATCTCTTGCCATCCCAGAGAGCACAGATTGCCAAATTGCAGGAGGAATTCTCTGATGTGTTTTCAACTCTCATACTAACTTGATACAGCACCACATTGCACCTCCTGCAGGGGAGATGGTATGCAGCCACCCATATCAGATCCACAAACACACACAAAAAATGTGGTTCAGGATGAACTCAAGGGTATGCTCCATATGGGGGTAATCAAGGGGTTGCACAGTGATTGGAGCAGCCCAGTGGATTTGGTTCTGTGTAGACTTTAGAAAAGTCAATGTGGTGTCTAATTCTGAAAGCATATCCAGTGCCCCGCACTGATGTACTCAGCTTGCTTTTATTTGACACTGGATGTGACTATCAGATATTGGCAGTTTCCCTTGACCCCATTATGCTGTGAAAAAAACAGCCCTTTCCACTCCATTTGGGTTACACCAAGTTGTCAGCCTTCCATTTGGGTTGTTTGGAGCCCCAGCAATATTTCAACTACTCATGGACAGAATCATCCACCCATATGGTGTGTATGCCACTGCCTATGCCACTGCTGGTGCACACTAAAAAGTGGGCACCAGATCTGGTCCAGTAGACAGAGTTGTGCGAACAAGCCTTTTAAAGTGGTTTTGCCTTGTAGATTGTTGCATTGGATGGAGTGCTGGGGGCCATTTTGTCCCAGGTGTTGGAGGAGGAGCGCTCTGTGCTGTACATCAGCCACAAGCTCTCAGTGCAGGAGAGTAAGTACAGCATGATAGAGGAGTGTCTGGCCATCAAATGGAAGATCCTCACTCTCCGGTACGACCTGCTGGGATGCCCCTTCACTCTGCTCCAACCATTCCCCGCTCCAGTGGCTCCACCACATGAAGGATGCCAACACAGATCACTTGTTGGTAACTTGCTTTTCAGCCCTTTAAGTTTGAGGTTGTCCACAGATCGGGAGCACAGATGGTGATGGCAGATTACGTCTCCTGCCGGGGGGTCAGCTGCAGGTTGGATGGCTCCCCAGCCTCAGTCAGGTAGTGGAGGTATGTGGCAGCAGGAGAGTGATTGAGCATCAGCTGTAGGCAGCAAAGAGTCATGTAGAACTGGCAGATAAGATTTGATGAGTTTCACCTATGTTTGATTACTAGCACTTTACTTATGTGTATGTAGGTACAATAGTACCATGCCTCACATGGTGCACCAAAATTATGTAGGTGCAATTGCACTCCTCACATGAGGAACCAAATTATGTAGGTACAATACCAGTCCTAACATGAGGCACCAAAATTATGTGGGTGGAATTACATTATTAAATCAGTCTCATAAAAATATCAGTTCATTAATTTTACTAATCAATATTTCTATTAATTGTTAAATTAATGAATGAATTACTCTAGTGATACACTAGATCATTGAAGGCAATGTGAATTCTTTGATGGCAGAGGATACAGTAGCTTCAAGTAATACTGCAGCACAACAGACAAGACAGTTTCTTGTAAATATTTAATTTATTAAAATGATAAAATCAAATGAGAATAATACTGACAAGGTACATTCACTAATACTTGCAGCAGGTGAACAAATCAAGGCACAGAAAATGGTGATATGAGGTAATAAAATTAGTGGTGTGTGTGTGTGTGTGTGTGTGTGTGTGTGTGTGTAGGTAGGTAGGCTTAAAGAATTGTTTGCATGCGAAAAAGGTGTGGAAGGGGCCGTAGGTGCTCTGTGTGACTGATTAGGCAAAGGAGTCTAACAAAGGTGCATAAATAACTTTTGGCCCATGCAGGGATTACACCCACAATTTCAGCATTATAAGCATCACAGTCTAACCAACTAAGCTAACCAGGCCTTAGCTTACTGAGGTCTGAATGTTCAGATGTGTATAATAGTGTGCGCAGTAAGAAAATGTTAGAGAGAGAAAAAAATTAAAGAGCTAAGAAGAAATAAAGCATGCAAAATCTATCTACCAGAGTAAAACTGAGAAATACAATAACATGATCAAACCAAAACTATGTGATTATTGTGTGCACACTTCAAACAACCTTAGCACTTTTCACATAAACTAATCAATCAAATTAAGACTAATGATGCCCAAAATGCCAGCCTTACTTGGGACTAGTATCACATGGCAGTAATGAAGGAGTTTCTCAGTGATTCTCCATTCAGTGTACTCTGCTAGAAGAGTGGAGCTATTTCAGTGTAGTTTAAATCAGCTTTGCTATGTTGCAAAAGTCTTTCCCAGGCAGGCTCTTGTGATCCAGAAGGTCCTAGGTTGGAAGTTCGTTGGTTGAAGATGTGGAGGGAGCTTTTTAACAGTGGCCAGTGGCTCGTACAACCATGCGTGTTCGTTTCTTAGTTCTTTGCTTCCACCTGTAGGCTGTAGTGTCTCTTTTTATTACTGATGGAGCATCGATAAGAGGGAGCGTGCTGGTCAGAGAGAGAGCAAGGCAGAGCGCAAGACGTATCTGGTTTTGGGAGGACAGAGTTGCAGGGCACCAGCAGCCGCGCACATCCGTGGCCATGGCAAGGCTCATGTTGGAAGGTCTAGCAGAGAGAGGTCACAGAGCCAGAGGGGCGTTTCTTAGCGCCGGTCTGAGAGAGCCAAAAAGAGAATGAAATTCTCTCAGATCATTAAGTTTATGTACGAGTTTGCATCACGATTTACAGTTTTACGCTACCCAATCGTGGTGCAGTGAAAGATGAGATGAGGCGGATATCATCCGGGAACTGACGGAATTATGGGAAACGTAGTTGTGGAGATGTACTGTACCTACATTTAAATTTTGTGTTCTTTCAGGAACGCCAGTTAGCAGAGAGGGACAGAGTTGAGCAAACCAGTGCCGTGTGTGTGTGTGTGTGTGTGTGTGTGTGTGTGTGTGTGTTCGTTCACATGTGTGCCCAGTTTAAGTTGCTGGAAAAAGCAAAAGTAAGCAGTGAATAAATTCACCTTGTGTTGTCGCAAGCCTGTCTCCCAGTCCCTCATTTCCCACAAGCCTCAAAAAGGTTTACACTTGGTTTCTCATGTTTGTTTTGTGTTTTGCTCTTGTGAATAAAACTCTGCACCTGCATCTCCTGCTCCTGTGTAAGCCCAACATTTACAATTTGGTTTGTTTTTCAATAAGACATAAGTTACCACTGCAGATTAATGCTGTTTCTGTCACAACTGCTATTCCATTATTGTATGAGTCTGCAAAAGTTGAGTAAAATTAGGTTACAATAGGTGGTAATGTGTGAGATGTGAGTGGCATGTAACCTGAGAGACATATGGTCATATGAAAAAATAAGTACAGTACTGTGCAAAAGTCTCAGGCACCCTATTTTTTCATGCAAACTTTGTTATAGATTTCTGTTTTATGACTTCTACATTACTGAGTCAGTACAAAAACATTTTAGAGTTCCAAACATTCATTTTCCAGCACAAAATTAAATGTTACAGAAAAAAAAATGTTTGCATCTGAGCAGCATATTACACAAGAGACTACTTTTCAGATAAAAAAGAAAATATAATGAAGGCTACTGAGTTCTGCTGCAAAATTAAGAAGCAAGTGTGACAGTTAAAGTGTCCCGAAGTCCAGAAGAATTGTGGCTGGTTCTGCAAGATGCCCAGTAAAACCTGCAACTCATTTCCTCATAAAACTGTACTAATTGTACCTGAGACTTTTTTTTTTTTAAGGAAAGGGTCGTCTCACCAAATATTGACTTTGCTTCATTAATTATGGCTTACTGCTGTTTATAGTATTTTTTTTTTAATGTTGAAACATTTAATTATTTTTAAGCCATTTTTGGTATACAACATTTCTTTACATGTGCCTCAGACTTTTGGAAACTGTAGACATTTCTCAATATATTTAAACAAGCAAGCATTTCACTCTCTTTGATACAATGCCTACAGATAAAGGTAATATACTGCAACAAATGACACATAAAATTGACATTTTGTCATCATTTTCATAATTTAAATTTTAAAAAATCAGTCAAAAAATTAAGGACACCCTGGAAAAAGTACATTTACCCTTACATTTACCACACTTTCAAATCCATAAAATTAAAATCAGGCATTCTAGATTTGGTGCCATTGATTAGAACCTCCTGCAGGTGGAAACTGTCTTATTCAAATTTGACATCTCGGATCTGGTGTCCTCTTTGCTATTAAAGTGTGTGATGTTATCATGTCAAGCTCTAAAGAGCTCTGTAAGGATCTCAGAAAAAAGGTTGTAGATGCCTCTGAATCTGGCAAGGGATTTAAAAATATATCTAGATTATTAGAACTAAATCATTCCACTGTAAGGAAAATCATCTACAAGTGGTATAGATTTCAAACAACTACCAATTTGTCCAGGACTGGCCGCCCCAGCAAATTCAGCCCAAGAGCAGACTGTTTGATGCTAAAAGAAGTCTCCAAGAACCCCAAATTTTCATTAGTGGATCTGCAGGTAACTCTTGCAACTGTTGGTGTGAAAGTGCATACATATACTCAGAAACAGATTAGACAAATTTGACCTGCATGGGAGGCATGCCAGGAAAAAGCCTTTGCTGTCCAAAAGGAACATTTAAGCAAGACTACAGTTTGCCATTGAACATATAGACAAAGACTAGACCTTTTGGAATAACATACTCTGGACAGATAAATCAAAGGTAGAGTTGTTTGGCCACAATAAGAGTACATATGTGGCATAGACCAAAGATGGCTTTTCAGGAGAAGAAGCTCATATCAACTGTAAAGCATGGTGATGGAAATGTTGTTATGGTTTGGGGTTGCTTCAGTGCCTCTGGGACTGGGAAGCTTGCATTCACTGATTCCACTATGAATTCTGAATCCTATCAAAGAGTGATTGAAGATAATGTGAGGCCATCTGTTCAAAAGTTGAACTGGAGGTGGACCTTTCAACAAGATAATGATCCTCAGCACAGTACCAAATCCATCAAGAAATGACTCAAAAACAAGAAATGAAGAGTCATGGAATGGCTTAGTCAAAGCCCAGATTTGCACCCCATTGAAATGCTGTAGGGAGATTTGAAAAGGGCAGTATATGCAACAAAACCCTCAAACTTCTTGTAACTAAAGGAATTTTGCATGGAAAATGGTCAAAAAATGTCAGGAAGCTGATGTCCGAGACTGGGGGACAATTATACAAAATGCCTACAAGAAGTTATTTCTGTTAAAGGGGGCAATATTAGCTTCTGAAGCCAAAAGTGTACTTACTTTCTCCACAGAAGAATATTACAACTATTGATATTTTTGTTGAATAAATAATTGAAAGAACTAATTTTCCTTGTTGTTTTGGACAAGTGTATATCACCTTTATCTGTCAGCACTGTATCAAAAAGGGTGAAATGTTTGCTTGTTTAAATATGTTGAGAAAAGTCTACAGTTCCCATGGAATGTACTTATTTTTCACATGATTATATATACAGTCTGTGTTACCTGATTTATTTATTCTCTAGTCATTTTAACTATATATGATAAGAATTATGAATCTAACAATCTATAATAAATATATTATGAATACAATAATATAATAGCTCTGATTTCTTGTTAATCTATTTGTACAGTCAATTGAACAACTGCTCTTTCCCATTTTAGATCTGGGTTTTTGTGTTTGTTTTGTGAGTTTTTCACAGCATTAGAGCTGTCTTACTTCTGTCTACAGTGAAGTCACATGCAATCCCCCTATTGTGCATCCTCTGCTCTCTAAACAATGTAATTACAGCTAAGAAAAACTAAGATTACACAGCCTGATAATCATCATGGTTCATTTTTAGGTCATCAAGTCAAATCACAGATAGTTTTAGTCTCTGTAAGATATATACATGAGTAATTTTTAAATGATTTCATACAAAGATATACATCTGTCCTATTTTAGTTCATGAAATAAAAAAAGCTACAAGGTTAGTTATCTTCAATGTATATTTTTCGAAACTATAGAAGTGTAACATTCACATACATACAAGAATTCTGTCAATTTTTATTTTTGACCCCTCTGTCCTGTTTATACAGCTTGAAAGCAAATTATGAGTCATACACTAGCCCACGTTCAAGTTCAGGCAATATTATCATGGGCCGGCACACGCAAAACTTCAACACTTCTGCAAGTATTGTGAAGAATGAAAGAACAACTGTCACTGTAGAAACACAATGAGATTACATGTGGTTTGTTGCACCAGTCATTGTTGTTATAGATACACAACCTGCTGCCCCTGCTTTTACCAGAGTACTGTGTTTGGTCTGTGCAGTGCAGCATCCAGTTTGTTATCTCCGCATCCCTGTCAGGAACCAGTGCACTGAGCCATGTCTTTGTAAAAATCAGCACACAACAGTCCCTCAGAGATCACTGTATGTTGAGCCACAGCCTTACTTCATGCATCTTGTGACTGGACATTTGCAAGGAAAAAAACTTGGCAAAGAAAGTCTATGTGGAACACTTTGCAGCCTGGCCTGCACCCACGCTTTTGCCTTCATCTCCTTCCAGCCGGTGTGGTGATCCATGGATCTGCTGGTGCTCTTAATATCTCTCATGCTCCTACCAAGGTCGCTAAAGTTGCTAAAAATTTGCTGGTTGCAACTTCACCTGATGTTAAGCAGATCCTACATGAATGATTCGCACAGGGGACCAAACTTATCATTAAAGGTGCTAGGTGTAAGAATTTGTAAGAATTTTAGTTTAAAACATTCAAAAAATTAGCTAAAATTATCAACAGAATGTGAACAAGTAACAGCTATGACATTATGTCAAAGATGTCTGTGTATTGTGTTGCAGGGATAGCTACTGAACGCAGCATGCGAACCAGCTAGCCCCGAGACAGGACATACCATTCGTCTCATAATACCACTTTGTACCTCAAGAGGCAATAATGAGATAGTGTAGCATCTAGACTGCCCTCAGCCCAAAATGAGAGGTGAAGAAGTCATATGTCACTAGTGGCTACATGCGCATTAGCCTCTGAGCTCAGACTGCCAAAATCTAAAGAAAAGAAAACAAATGGGTTGCTACAATTCACAGAAACTATTGGAATCCATCCACAAAAGCATTGATTTGCAGTTACCATTTTGTGTTGGTAGGTTGTATTTTTAGAGCAGGGAAAAGAGAAAGAAAAGGGACCCTACCAGAAGATGAGCGATTGCTGTCGCCGCCTTCTAGTTAAAAACTGAGCTCTGAGCTACTGATGAGCAAGTTGCAGTTGCTGTCTTCTTGTAAAAATACTGAGCTCTGAGTTATTGATGCCTGAGTTGCTGAGGAAGTTTTCATTCTAAAAACTGAGCTCTGCGGTACTGATGTGTGAGTTGCTGTGGATATTTTATTTCTAAAATCTGAGCTAAGCAAGCTATAATGTAAACTATAGACTGACAGCACACGTGATAATTATAAGATCTCAGTTTTATCTTGACCGGTTCTAAATTTCAGCAGTTTGGTCAAATTTTAGATATTCTTGCTTTGCTGTTATTTAGTAGTTGGCTAATTTTTTATATGCAACTCATGACTCTACAGTTAGATTGGATGAACCTAGTAGTGTACAAAATAAAAATAGCTTTATGCTATATTAAATGAGTGACAATTCTAGGAGAGTGGTAGTGTTGAGTTTGGGATAAGGGGGGGAGGAGGAACTGTGTATTTATTTGATTCTTACGATAGGGGTGGATACCCCAACTTTCTGGTGTTATACTAGTGCATCTCAAACAATTAGAGTATCATGAAAAAGTTCAATATTTTCCATCAGTTACTTAAGAAAGTGAAAATTAAACATGCTCTAGACTCATTACATATAAACAAAAATGTTTCAAGCATTTTTCTATTTTAATTGTAATAACTATGGCCTCCAGGGTGCAAAAAAAAAATCACAAAAATGTTAGGAGTATTTCATTTCAAGTTTGAGTAAAACAGTATAAATACCACATATCTCTCAGTCTAGTTCAATACATGTAACCACAATCATGGGGAAGATTGTTGACCTGACAATTGTCCAGAAGATGATCATCAACACCCTCCACAAGCAGGGTAAACCACAGAAGGTCACTGCTAAAATGGCTGGCTGGAAAAGGTGCACAAGCAACAGGGATGACTGCAGCCTTGAAGAGCTTGGGAGAGGTTCACAAGGAGTGGACTGAGGTTGGTGTCAGTACATCAAGAGCCACCATGCACAGACGTCTTCAGGAAAGGGTCTACAACTGTTGCATTCCTAATCTCAAGCCTCTCCTGAACCAGAGAAAATGTCATAAGCATCTGATCTGGGCTAAGGAGAGAAAGAACTGGACTATTGCTCAGTGGTCCAAAGTCCTCTTTTCAGATGAAAGTAAATACTGCATTTCATTTGGAAATCAAGGTTTGGTTCTAGAGTCTGGAGGACGAGTGGAGAGG
>JAOPUC010000002.1:26615956-26627233 GCA_027564185.1 Cephalocassis borneensis
TTCTCATAAACAAACCAGCGCTGACGTAGGATTCAGAGGGAGGCGTCCCGCATGCGACGTCACGAAAATCAATGTTTGCTGGGAAATCCAAATGCCAAGTTTTGTCAGAGGTGGACCAATTCACCTCAAATGGCTTGATTTCAACTGAATTTTTCAGGTATTGCACAAGGTAAAAAAATTGCACAAAATGCAAAATGTGACAGATATTTGAGCAAAGTTTAATATAAAATAGGAGAATTACATTGATCTTGCTCCTGAATTTACCTGTGATATGCACTTTAAGAGCTGTTGGCTAAAATTTTACACGTTTTAAAAACTGACTGTTACCATTGTGGCATAGGTTCAGGTGTTCAACCCATCATCGAGAACAATCAACATACACTTGCATCATTCGTGGTTCCTCTTGTGCTGGGAGAGTATCTTCCCTGAAGTCGGAACAAAAAAAAAAAAAAGTCCCTTAAAATAGTGTTCTAAGAACTATAATCATTCTCAATTCTTAGTGCGTACTTGCAAAAAAGTGGGAACATCCAGCAGTTCTAAAATCTGTGAAAAAGTACCTCTACTCCGAAAATGCCTATTGATGTGCATAGGGAATGATGGCTAACTTCTCTGGTCTGATCCCACAGGAGAGTTCCTGTCGCACAAATTTCTGAAAGTTAATGCTAGCTATTATAAATGTGTCAGAACAGTAAATTACAGCTTGGCCTCTTTCAGCAGGATAAAGGGTTCAAGGTGTCCAAATTCTCCAGATCATGATCTGATCGAGCATCTGTAGCATGTGTTGGACAGAAAAGTCCTATTCATAGAGGCCCTACCTTGCAACTTGGATGACTTCTGCTGATAATGTCTTGGTGCCAGATACCACAATAACCTTGTCTTGAGTCCATGCCTTGATGGGTCAGGGGATGCTGTATAGTTTTAAAATAAATAAATTGCATAGACAAAAGTCATTTTACTTGATTCTTTTATCCATCAATGTTGGATAATTGATCTGGACTGTCATTTATCTTGTTAACTCTAAGTTACCTAAGCCAACCTTCTCTCCCCCTCTCCAATAGGTGACGGATCTGGGCCGCATTGCCAGTCACTTCTACATCACGCATGATTCCATAATGACTTATAATCAGCTGCTAAAGCCTACACTCAGTGAAATCGAGCTCTTCAGGGTGTTCTCCCTCTCCTCTGAATTCAAGAACATCACTGTGAGAGAGGTAATTTAATCATTCTACTTCTCTCAGCTAGTAAATGTTATTCATGCATTAGTTTATTTAAAATGGAAACAGTATAATCTCTAGCTTGGTTTCATATTATTAGCATTCATGAAATCTATCTGGATTGTTTACTGCTTAAAGGATGGGCCACTCACCTCTAGGTGTTACCAAGTTTCTTTAATAGACATAGCACTGTTTATTTTTGGTCAGTATTATTCATTTTAATTCCATACATCACATTAAAATCACATTAAAATATTTTGGATTTACTGTCACCAGTTTACAATGTTGGCAGTCAGTTTAAACTGGAAAATAAAATGACTTCCCACTACATTACTTATTACTAGTCTCCTACTAATTTTGGGGCTCAGCAACAACTCGCTGTTTGACTGATGGACCAGATTCCATCTTGGGTTTTCTTCAAAGAGGAAATCAAATTAATCTGCTCTCAAGGGCAGCAGATCCCTGAATCTAGTTAATCATCTGTCTGTTTGTGTGGGAGGGCAAAATGTATTGCTTCTGTAAGAAATTGTTTTGCATGTTGTACCCAAATTGTGTTAGGAAAGAATAAAAAACAAACAGCGTTATTCCGGGTAGTCTGGCGTGTAAAGGAAAAAAGCTCCTTTTTGCACTATATCTCAAATTCTCTTTTGAAGAATTTGAATTGCTGAGTGTGAATTTGAACTGGACATGGAGCTTATGAACTTTCAAACACTTACAATTCCTGTGGCCAAGTGAGGTTAAAGACGCACAGTCACTGAGTATTCTGCAATGGCACTTAATTCTGAAGCATAGATGAGAACGTGCCAAATATCCGTGTCTACGACTACTGTTTAATATATTAGTTCTGTCTCATCATGGATCTCTACAGTCTGAGAAGGCCAAATAAACTGAATAAATTATTAGTTGATTCTATGTAGAAAGTAACATGTTTGACTTTTGACTGACAGGAGGAAAAACTTGAGCTTCAGAAGCTTCTCGAAAGGGTGCCAATTCCAGTGAAAGAGAGTATTGAGGAGCCCAGTGCTAAGGTGTGTGTGTGTGGGGGGGGGGGGGCTGTTTCATACCCAGCTGTAATGTTGATATTGAGATTTATAATGTGTTGTCCCTTTGTTAGATAAATGTGCTGCTTCAGGCCTACATCTCCCAACTCAAACTGGAGGGCTTTGCTCTAATGGCAGACATGGTTTATGTCACCCAGGCAAGTTTACAGTGCAAACTTCATTTTTTTTTTTTTTTTTTTTTTTTTAATTAATGGAGCAAAACACCCCATATGCTTTAAAGCTCCTGTTCTCCTGACAGCACTGCAATCCATAATTTTATTTTTGCTCTGTGTTCAGAGTGCAGGTCGGCTGATGAGGGCTATCTTTGAGATTGTTCTGAGCCGAGGTTGGGCACAACTCACTGACAAGACCATGAACCTTTGTAAAATGATCGACAAAAGGATGCAAGTCATTAGGATTTACTGTTCTGTTTTTTTATTTAAGTGTGCTTTGAATTTTTGTGTAGTCTGGGTTTATTACATTGCCATTTCATATTGATCATGACATGCATGTCTAACTCTGCATGTCTTTTGAATTAGGTGGCAGTCTATGTCTCCTCTGCGACAGTTCCGCAAGCTTCCTGAAGAAGTTATCAAGAAAATTGAGAAGAAAAGCTTTCCATTTGAACGACTATATGACCTCAACCACAATGAAGTTGGTTAGTGCTGCATACATGGAGATCTACTTGTAGGCAGCTCAAGAACTTTTTTTTTTTTTGCCTTAACCCATGACTTGCTTGCATTTAAAATATTTTTCCTTCTTCAGGTGAATTGATTCGTATGCCCAAGATAGGGAAAACCATACACAAATATGTGCATCAGTTCCCCAAACTGGATCTGGCAGTGCATCTGCAACCCATCACCCGCTCCACGCTTAAAGTGGAACTCACGATCACACCAGACTTCCAATGGGATGAAAAGGTCAGTTGGTCTGCCTGGGTTATGATTTATAATCTCCATGATGACACTATCTTGATTATTAATATCCGGTCTTGATTATTTTGATCTCAAATGGTAGTTTGTGAGGTGTGGTTTCTTTAAAAATGTTTGTTTTTAGTCGGATGTTAAATACATTTAATGAAATTATTATACCCTATTCAGCCATAACATTTTAAAACCACTGACAGTTGAAGTAAATAACATCTTGTTACAATGGCACCTGTCAAGGTATGGGATCTAGTAGGCAGCAAGTGGTGAACAGTTGGATCTCGAAGATGTGATGAAAGCAGGAAAAATGGGTAGGTGTAAGGATCTGCGTGAGTGACAAGGGCCAAATTGTGATGGGTCCATGGTCAGAGCCAAACCCATCTCCAAAACAGCAAGTTTTGTGGATAGTTCACTGGTTCGTACCTTTTTAAAAGTGGTCCAAGGAAGGGCAAATGGTGAAGTGGCAACAGGGTCATGAGTGCCAAGGCACATTGATGTGTGTGGGGAGTGAAGGATAACCCATCTGATCCATTCCCACAGAAAAGCAACTGGAGGGCAAACTGCTGAAAAAGTTAATGCTGGTTATGATAGATGCCAGCACACAGTCCATCGCAGCTTACTGCGTAGCCAAAGACCAGTTAGTGTGTCCATGCTGACCCCTGTCAATCACCGAAAGCGCATACAGTGGGCATGTGAGCACCAGAACTGGACTGTGGAGCAATGAAGCAAGGTGGCCTTGTCTGAATAAGGTTTATCATGTGACAACTGGGTGTGTGCGCATCACATACCTGGGTGTTTCTTCAAATCTGGGCAATTTTGGCCTTGTCAACTTTTTTAAGAAATTAATACTCTCAAAACACACAACATTCTTCCTAGTTTCATTAATTTGCCTTGTAACAAAGTATGATAATGGGCACATTTTGCCTGACCTGAGGAATGTTTTTTTTCAAGCGTCAGTCATTTTCATCACATCTCAGTATGTCCATTATTTGAGGGGAGGATGGATGGGGCCATGTATCATGAGATTTTGGGCAACAACCTTCTTCCCTCAGTAAGAGGTTGGGTTGTGAAGATGGGTTGTAGCTGGGTCTTCCAGCATGACAATGACCTGAAACACACAGCCAGGGCAACTAAGGAGTGGCTCCGTCAGAAGCATTTCAAGGTCCTGGAGTGGCCTAGCCAGTCTCCAGATCTGAACCCAATAGAAAATCTTTGGAGGGAGCTGAAACTACGTGTTGCCCAGCAACAGCCCCGAAACCCGAAAGATCTGGAGAAGATCTGTATGGAGGAGTGGGCCAAAATCCCCTGCTGCAGTGTGTGCAAACCTGATCAAGGACTACAGGAAACGTCTGACCTCTGTTTATTTATTGCTGCCGGGGTTGGACTGTCTACCATGGTAATTACAGTAGGCTAGCCTGGTGACATCTTGAAGTTTTTCATGAATGAGTCCAGAGCATGCTAACAAGTAGTATAACAGTTTCAGCCTCTCTTTCATTTTACAGGTAGAGTTCAGGTTTGTCCATAAGTCAGGGTTGCAGCTCATGAATACACTATTTCAGATGTATAGTGAAAAAAAATCAACATCACCTTTGTAGGCCTTTCGCTTTGCCCCTTCAGTACTGAAGAGTGACTTAGCCTTGCACCCAAATGGTGTCACGCATCGCCCTTCCAACAGGCATCGCCCTTTCTATTCCTTTAAATTATTTACACACCAGTGTAACACTCAAAGTTCACCAAAACACATAGTCGCAAACAATGTTGTTTTGGCAGACTCAAGTCTATTAGATTGTACCAAACAACAGACTTCTCACCATGCCGGTCATTTTTGGCTGGTTCAGGATGATCCATGCTGGTTCCTCATTGAGACAGTTCACTGATTCCAAGGAAATCCAGTTGTATGATGAGTAGTATTAGTAAAACTTTACTTCCCTGGTTCTGTTGGTGCCAATCTTTTTAAAAACAAGGGTCTTTTGCTCATCACTCTTCACTTAGGTACCCACAGATATTCATAGCATCCAGTTGACCATTTTGATAATTGATTACGAAATGAAAATCAGTTTGTTTGCTGCATCAATCAATTCCAATCGTTCCCTTTTAAACTGCTACATTGATCTTAATTGTCAGATTGTTGTGCCCCTAATTATCTTTTGTCTAACGCTTTCTCAGATACATGGGTCATCGGAGGCATTTTGGATCTTGGTGGAAGACGTCGACAGTGAAGTGATCCTACACCATGAATATTTCCTGCTCAAGGCAAAGTATGCTCAGGATGAGCACCTGGTCACCTTTTTTGTGCCTGTATTTGAGCCACTGCCTCCACAGTATTTCATTCGAGTCACCTCAGACCGTTGGCTATGTAAGTTAGAAAAGCCTTTTAATCCTGAATGTGTAAATGTAAAGATACGTTGACGGTTAACACTTCTTCCTCTCTCATCAAGCATGTGAGACCCAGCTGCCCGTGTCATTCCGCCATCTGATCTTGCCAGAGAAGTATCCACCTCCAACAGAGCTGCTGGACCTACAGCCTCTTCCTGTATCTGCCCTCAGAAATGCTGCCTTTGAGTGTCTCTACCAAAACATGTTTCCTTTCTTCAACCCTATTCAAACCCAAGGTACTCCAACTGTGCCTATGCACACATCTACACATGCAGTATGATTCATCAAGCTCTTCTTGTGCTCAGATACATGCACACTCCGTGTATGTAGAAACCCCTAGTGTGATTTGTGGTTAAAGTGGCCATGAAGGACTTCTGTCCAATAAAGTGAGTTAGTGAGTAATAGAGTGAGTGATTAATAAAGAAAGTGAGTGAGTAATAAAGTGAGTGAGTAATAAAGAAAGTGAGTGAGTAATAGAGTGAGTGAGTAATAAAGAGAGTGAGTGAGTGAGTGAGTGAGTGAGTGAGTGAGTGAGTGAGTGAAAAATAAAGTGAGTGAGTGAGTAATAAAGAAAGTGAGTGAGTAAGTGAGTGAGTGAGTAATAAAGAAAGTGAGTGAGTAATAAAGAAAGTGAGTGAGTAATAAAGAGAGTGAGTGAGTGAGTGAGTGAGTGAGTGAGTGAGTGAGTGAGTGAGTGAGTGAGTGAGTAATAAAGAGAGTGAGTAATAGTGAGTGAGTGAGTGAGTGAGTGAGTGAGTGAGTGAGTAATAAAGAGAGTGAGTGAGTAATAGAGTGAGTGATTAATAAAGAAAGTGAGTGAGTAATAAAGTGAGTGAGTGAGTAATAAAGAAAGTGAGTGAGTAATAGAGTGAGTGAGTGAGTGAGTGAGTGAGTGAGTGAGTGAGTGATAAAGAAAGTGAGTGAGTGAGTAATAAAGTGAGTGAGTGAGTGAGTGAGTGAGTGAGTAATAAAGTGAGTGAGTGAGTAATAAAGAAAGTGAGTGAGTAATAAAGTGAGTGAGTGAGTAATAAAGTGAGTGAGTGAGTGAGTGAGTGAGTGAGTGAGTGAGTAATAAAGAAAGTGACAGTGAGTAATAAAGTGAGTGAGTGAGTGAGTGAGTAATAAAGTGAGTGAGTGTGTGAGTGATAAAGAAAGTGAGTGAGTAATAAAGTGAATTAGTGAGTAATAGAGTGAGTGAGTGAGTGAGTGAGTGAGTGAGTGAGTGAGTAATAAAGAAAGTGAGTGAGTAATAAAGTGAGTGAGTGAGTGAGTGAGTGAGTGAGTGAGTGAGTAATAAAGTGAGTGAGTGAGTGAGTGAGTGAGTGAGTGAGTGAGTGAGTGAGTAATAAAGAAAGTGAGTGAGTGAGTGAGTGAGTGAGTGAGTGAGTGAGTAATAGAGTGAGTAATAAAGAAAGTGAGAGTGAGTAATGAAGTGAGTGATAAAGAAAGTGAGTAATAGTGAGTGAGTGAGTGAGTAATAAAGAGAGTGAGTGAGTGAGTGAGTGAGTGAGTGAGTAATAGAGTAATAAAGTGAGTGAGTGAGTGAGTGAGTGAGTGAGTGAGTAATAGAGTGAGTGAGTAATAAAGAAAGTGAGTGAGTGAGTGAGTGAGTGAGTGAGTAATAAAGAAAGTGACTGAGTGAGTGAGTGAGTGAGTAATAAAGAGAGTGAGTAATAAAGAAAGTGAGAGTGAGTAATAAAGTGAGTGAGTGAGTAATAAAGTGAGTGAGTGATAAAGAAAGTGAGTGAGTAATAAAGTGAATTAGTGAGTAATAGAGTGAGTGAGTGAGTGAGTGAGTGAGTGAGTGAGTGAGTAATAAAGAAAGTGAGTGAGTAATAAAGTGAGTGAGTGAGTGAGTGAGTGAGTGAGTGAGTGAGTAATAAAGTGAGTGAGTGAGTGAGTGAGTGAGTGAGTGAGTGAGTGAGTGAGTAATAAAGAAAGTGAGTGAGTGAGTGAGTGAGTGAGTGAGTGAGTGAGTAATAGAGTGAGTAATAAAGAAAGTGAGAGTGAGTAATGAAGTGAGTGATAAAGAAAGTGAGTAATAGTGAGTGAGTGAGTGAGTAATAAAGAGAGTGAGTGAGTGAGTGAGTGAGTGAGTGAGTAATAGAGTAATAAAGTGAGTGAGTGAGTGAGTGAGTGAGTGAGTGAGTAATAGAGTGAGTGAGTAATAAAGAAAGTGAGTGAGTGAGTGAGTGAGTGAGTGAGTAATAAAGAAAGTGACTGAGTGAGTGAGTGAGTGAGTAATAAAGAGAGTGAGTAATAAAGAAAGTGAGAGTGAGTAATAAAGTGAGTGAGTGAGTAATAAAGTGAGTGAGTGATAAAGAAAGTGAGTGAGTAATAAAGTGAATTAGTGAGTAATAGAGTGAGTGTGTGTGTGTGTGTGTGTGTGTGTGTGTGTCAGAAAATGTTGGAATGTGATGGAAAATGCAAATAAAAAAGAAAGAAAGCAGTGATTTCTAAATTTACTTTGACCTTGTATTTCATTGCAGATTTTTCAAGATTTTTCATCTTTTGTCTGGTGAACATTTCATTTGGTACTATTCATCCATTCCTGTGTTTCAGGCCTGCAACGCATTCCAAAAAAAGTTGGGACAGGGCAATTTAGAGCTAGTAATGAGGTAAAACAATTAAATAGTGATGTGATTTGAAACAGGTGATGTCAACAGGTGATTGTAATCATGATTTAGTACAAAAGCAGTGTCCAGGAAAGGCCTAGTCTTTCTTGGCCTTAGATGGGCTGAGGATCTCAGGCTTGTCAACAAATGCATTAGAACAGTATTGAAAAGTTTTTTTTTTTTTAAACAACAGTGTTCCTCAAAGAATGACAGGAAGGGATTTGGATATTTCACCCTCCACAGTGCAGAATATCATTAAATGGTTCAGGAAATCTGGAGTAATTTCAGTGAGTAAAAGGCAAGGGTGCAAACCTAAGCTGAACACCTGTGATCTCCGCTCCCTCAGACGGCACTGAATCAAGAACCGTCATTCATCTATAGCTGATATAACCACATGAGCTCTGGATTACTTTGGCAAACCTTTGTCAAGCACTACAATACAGACTCACATCCACAAATGCCAGATAAAACTTTACTGTGCAAAAAGGAAGCCTTTTGTTAATTGTGTCCAGCAATTTTGTCAACTTCTCTGGGCTTGGAGGCATCTGGGATGGACCATCACACAGTGGAAATGTGTATTGTGGTCAGATGAATCAGTATTCGAGGTCTTGGATGAAACAGACGCTGTATGCTCCCGACCAACGACGAAAAGGACCATACAGACTGTTACCAGCAACAAGTCCAAAAGCCAGGGTCTATCATGGTATGAAGTTGTGTAAGTTATCCTTGTCAAAGTTAACTTACACTTCTGTGACAGCAGCATTAATGCAGAAAAGTACACTGAGATTTTGGAATAATGTGTTGCATTCAAAAGGACATCTTTTCCAGAGATATTTCAGCAGGATAATGCAAAACCACATTCTGCACACATTACAAAGGCATGACTGTGGAAGAAGAGGGTGCCTGTTCACTCTGTCCCCAATAGAGAATGTGTAGTGAATTTTGAAATAAAAAATATTACAACGATAACCCTGTACTGTTGCATACCTTCAGAAGTGATTGCAGGAAGAATGGGACAAAATAACACCAGCAATACTTCATGACTTGGTGTCTTCAGTCATCTTTTAAACATCTCAGCATCTTTTATGTGCGGTGAGAAGGAATGGCAACATTATAAAGATGTAAATACTTTACCATTCCAACTCTTTTTGAAATGTGTTGCAAGAATCAGAATTGAAATATGTTTATTTTGAAAAAAAAGAAAAAAAAGAAAAAATCCAATAAAATGTATGAGGTAAAACATCAAATTATCTGCTGCTTTTTAGTTTTGAGTGCAATACAGATACAATATTATTTACAAATCATTGTTTTCAGCTTTAATTTCAATTTTAACAAACTTCCACATTTTGTTTTCTTTCTTTCTGATTCGGGGTTGTAATTATCCAACTGAAACATGTTTTATTTTCTATGTCCTGCAAGAACAATGATCCTCCTGAAGCCAGTTTACTGTGTGCAATTACAACACTCTTTTAAGATTATTACTTTTTACACTGCATAAACATTATAGCAATAAAATCTTTGCCAAATTATATAACAGACTATGCGTTAAAGTGTTCTAGATTACACAATGAAGATCCTCTAACAACAGACCTGTGATTAAAGAAAATTAGCCTACTAAGTTCTGCCTACATCCTCAATAAGCACAGTCCAGGCTCATACAGAAACTGGCCTATACAAACAAAAACAAGCATCCAGTATACAAGTGGTAATGTTATGTCAAGAGAAAAGACAAAGAAGTGAAGTTTGGAGTCATTTGTGGATGACTATAAAAGGAGATTCAAGCAGACATTCTCTCTGCTGCCATGAGTCAACAAACCATTCTGCTTTTAAACTCATGTTTTGTTTACCTTTCACCATTGTTGCTACTATATTTGTATGACAATAAATTGGTAACCAGTGAACACGTCATATTATGCATCAATCTCAGCTCCACCAGTCTCGACTCCACCAATCTCAGCTCCACCAGTCTTGACTCCACCAATCTCAGCTCCACCAGTCTCGACTCCACCAAGCTCAGCTCCACCAGTCTCGACTCCACCAAGCTCAGCTCCACCAGTCTCGACTCCACCAAGCTCGACTCCACCAAGCTCGACTCCACCAAGCTCGACTCCACCAGTCTCGACTCCACCAGTCTCGACTCCACCCTCCACCAATCTCGACTCCACCAATCTCGGCTCCACCAATCTCCGCTCCGCCAGTCTCCGCTCCGCCAGTCTCCGCTCCTAACTCTTTCACAAGAAATCTTTAACAATGTGTGTTTTTTGCCTTTCAAAATCTGACCGCAGCTCATACAGTGTAAAGTCAGTGTGATGCTGGCTGTCCAGCTATTGTAATGTTAGAAAATGCATTTGTGGCCTATGCAGATATATGCTTCAACACACAATAAACATGGCAAGCAAAGCTTCCCTGCTGATGTGAACTATTTCTCAGCTTGTGTGTTCGGAAGTGACACACATTTGAACACACATTGCCTGCATACCACAGATGAGTGGAGACACATTAACTAGGACACAGATGCAATCTTAACTAGGACTAATCACTGCCACTTCCGTCTGCCTGTCTTCATTTCACTGCAAACATTTTAAACAGTCCCGCTATTTACTTCTTTTGCACTCTTTCATCCCACTGCACGGTAAGATTCTATTACTGCTGAGCAAATCAGCAGTGTGCGACTCAAATAACTGTCCAATCTGTTTGGACTGGATCCTGACTTGGGCTTCGTAAATTTCACAGAAATTCCTGAGTTTCCAAAGAAATACCAACTGTTCATCTGGTATCGTTCATTTAATGACACGACAACACGGAAACAGCAGGGAGCCAAAGGCAGCTGGACGTCAACACTAAGTACCTTTATTGAGGCTTGTCAAAAGATAGCTGGGATCAGTGGTGGCAAATCCATGCTTATAATCCATAAAAGACCAATTCAAATATCACTTGAGAGGCTACAACTAAGTGATGCAGGACTCAATAGAAAACACTGGATTTTGCAGCTTAGAAATGCATTTTCTGTGCCAGTCTTCAGACAAAAATACACTACCATTCAAAAGTTTGGGGTCACCCAGACAATTTTGTGCTTTCCATGAAAAGTCACACTTTTATTTACCAC
>JAOPUC010000002.1:29023346-29034852 GCA_027564185.1 Cephalocassis borneensis
TGTGTGTGTGTGTGTGTGTGTGTGTGTGTGTGTGTGTGTGTGTGTGTGTGTGTGTGTGTGTGTGTGTGTGTGTATCCTTGCCTCTTGCTGTGTAACTCCTAGCTCTCCTCTCTCCTTGTCTGCAGTTTGCCTCCTCAGGGCTGTTCACTGTGTGGCTCTTGTGGTTTCTGATCTAGTGGCCTTTTTTAGCTTCCATACAAACTCCCTCTCCCTCTGTGGTAGCCCCTTCCTGCCTTAGAGGTGAGCTTTTATATGCCTCTTAACATATACAAATATCTTGTGTGTGAATTTGACAGCATGGAGAGCCATCAATTTCACAGAAACTTTTATCCATTATTTTATCCCTCAAACATTACAGTATTTCCATCAATTTCCGGTTTTCCTGATACTATTCATATTCATCTTATAAACATCACATTCTTTCTGTTTTATATACCAATAAAAATGCAAGGGTAACCTTAAAAGTTCTTCCTCTCTGTCACCCTCTTACAGGATGATATGCTCAGAGTGATAGATCAGCAGCTGATGGATATGCATCAGGGGGAATGGAGAGACTCTCTAAACTCTTTCTCTGGGGCTAAGGCTAGTACCTACGGCTCCTCAGGAGCCTCTTCCAGGGGAGCATCCTGCCTTTTTGAAGGGGAAAAGCACCTTTGCTCATTTTTCAAGAAGACATGAATCTGTCTAGGACAAAGATGGAGAGAGATGCTAAAAGTGTAAAGGAAAAGCAGTGGCATACCATGATTGACAGAGCCAAAGACTAAGTAAAGTTAATAATCAGTAAAGAACAAAACCTTGTTCTGAAATACTGGAGCTGTTTTTGCACTTTAACTGTCCTAGGCAGTCCTCTCCTTCAGATACAACCCCAAATCAGAAAAAGCTGGGACAGTATGAAAAATGCAAATAAAAGAGAAGCAGTGATTTCTACATTTACTTTGACTTGTATTTCATTGCAGAAAGTATGAAGCCAAGATATTTCATGTTTTGTCTAGTCAACTTAATTTCATTTGTTAATATACATCCATTCCTGGTTTTCAGGCCTGCAACACATTCCAAAAAAGTTGGAGTGGGGGCAATTTAGGGCTAGTAACAAGGTAAAACAATTAAATAATTGTGGCAGCTGGGGTAATGTCAAGTATCAGTTGTGGATGGCGAGGAGTCAGGTAGAACCAGCAGGTAACACGTCATGAGTTTCACCTGTGTTTGATTACTGGCAATCTATTTACGTGTGTATTTTGTATTCTTTCAGAAGAAGCCAGTAATCAGAGAGCAGTGGCAAACCATTACTATTAGAGCTGGGGCTTCAGCTCAGCCAAAACTTAGTCAGACACACCAAAAAAAGCAACAGAACAAAGGATTCTGCAAGGGATTAGCAGCAGGGTGCCAGGTAGCTCCACTGGGTGTAGTTGTCAATGTTGATTTTAAAAGTAACTAAGTAAATTACATAGGGAAATACATACTTAAGTCTGAGTGAAAAATACTGGAGCAAGTGTGTGTAACGGACTATAACCAGTCAGTTACTCTAATAATAACTAAAAGTCTCTGTGTGGCTAATAGATGATACAGAGGAGGCGAAGAGTTGATTTGTCAATATTTATTCTGGAAAACAATGAATGACAGGTCTATCAACACACAGAGACAGAGGAAAGAATTCTGGCATCCCCCTTTCCAGACATCCCAAGCACGATAAAAATAATTATTTATTTATTTTTTTAAAATTTACATACTGAAGGCTACATACTGTTTAGTAGGCTGGTTACATTACACTGTGTGAGATAAAACAGACTATAAAAGTCATGCACTTAATATTGATCGTATAGTGTAGTTTTCAATGTACAATAAATGAAATAAACAATACAGTAATGCATAAAATATTTGACATATCTTAAGAGTTTTCTTAACATAGTCAGGCAAACATACCTGGAAAACAATGAATGACAGGGCTATGAACACACTGAGACAGGGGGAAAGAATTCTGGCATCCCCACAACATAATACACTATTTTAGCAAACAGCCAAATGACTACTCAGATAAACACTCAACTTTTCACACAGAATTTTACAATGCTAATTTACATATTAGACTTGATACAAACAGCAGATGTGTGTCAAAACATTTTTGCATCAAAATAAACATCATATCTTGGGGAAAATAAAAAATATATACTGTATTAATGAATATTGTCCATGCAGGATTCACGAGGCCAGCGTACCCCTTTCCAAGCACGATAATGTCCACATGTGTGTTACAATAATTAACACCCCATCAGAAACAATAGTGGAACCATTAATGGAACCCAACAAATTAACATATTTTGCAATAGAGAGATTTGGGGAAGTTCACAAAAAAAACTTTATTCATATGAAATTTTGACAATGCTACATGCGCATGGAAGAAGAGTATGGAAACAAAATAGTTTCTCAGTCATTAACCTGTGCATATTGCTCTCCAACTCACAATTAAGCTAGCATTGGCCTTCCAGAAGGCTGAGGATGATAAATTTTTGGTCCATCCCACTATAAATTAAAATCTGATTGGTTAATTCATCTGTCACTTCCTACATAAACATTCATTGCCATGGCTTTCTGCCCAAGCAATGAAGTCCTATCCAATGAGTGAACTAGCTCTAAACTCTTCTTAACCTAGAGACAACAAACAAAAAAATCTCATTGCATAACTCTATTTTAATGTTTTTAGGACAGTAATCCTTTCATATCTGAAGCAAATTTGATAGAAAATGAGGCCAAATTAAAACTAGAAGAGAATGATTATAATTAAATTATGAAATAAATTAAAGAATGAAATAAATTAAATATAATATTTGAAATGCTATGTTTGGGTCTGTTCTGAAGGCCTAGAAGGCCCTGACAGTTCCCCTGTGCCAGAGAGAGAGCTGAGCCATCCAACACTGTGTGCGTGTGTGCGTGCGTACGCACATGTGCATGCATGCATGCATAGAGCAGAATGAAGTCACTGAAAACTGAAGTTAAAGGAAAAATAAAATACACCTTGCGTTGCCAAGCCTGTCTTCCATTTTCTTATTTCCCAAGAGCTATAGTCTGTTACACAAGTGCCAAAACCCAGGAATTGGGTAAGAAACGCTGTCTTGGAGTCCACACCAATTGTCAAATCTTCCAGACCTTCGTCAACAACCACCAAACACATCAGCACTTCCAGGCTCTGCACCAGGCCCAGGCAAAGGACCAGCAGGTGATCCAGAGCCAGGTCCAGCTATCGGGTACTCCAGCCACTATTCCCACGGATGCTGCTGCCAAGCCTCACAGTCTGCTGCTCTGGATGGGCCCATGGGACAACCTCAAGGCCTTCATGGAGCTGTTTGAGTGTGTTGCCAAAGTGTGCTCATGGCCAACCTCGCAGTGGGTGGTCCACCTATTGTCGCTCCTGTTGGGGAAAGCACAGCTTGCAGCTCAACAGCTCACAGCTGCCAACCTGCTGGAGTATCTGGACCAGAAGTGAGCTATTCTGCAGTGGGTCAGCCACACCCCGGAACAATGTTGGCAACACTTCTGTGCATTGACATACAGAGATCGTATTTGCCATCAGCCAACACTTCTGAGATGCCTGCCGACGGTGACTGCTGACAGAAGAGTGCAATGCTGATGTCATCATCTACCAAACAGTAATGGAGTGGTTTGTTGCTCAGCTGAACGGAAGGAACTTTATCCTGAGTCCAGTGCCAGCACATGGCATCTCTGGAGGAGGCGGTCCGACTAACAGAAGACCATCTGTGGGCATTTGTGGGAGGAAGCACCCCCTTCTCTCTCACATATTCTGACCCCTCCCCTATTCCTGCACAGGAGAAGCAGGGTCAATTCCCCCAAAACCCGCTATCCAAACCTGTGTCCCTCCCTGTTTTATCTCACCCTCTTGTGCCTCTGTGCCAATGCTGTGCTAACTATCTCTCTCTCCACAGATCAAGCCATTCATGTTCACCAGGACTAGGACAAACCCCAGGCACGTCTCCAAGTGCAGTGGGAAAGCCGGACATTTCTGGAATCAGCATCTCCTTAAGGAGGTGGGAATTCTAATCTGCATTTCTGATGCACCTTGGGCTTCCCCTGATCAAGCAGAAGCATACTGAGTGGCAGTGAGTATTCAAGGGGGTACACATCAGGCCTTGGTGGACTTGGAATGTAATCAGACCATAACTCATCAAAGCCTGATTCAATGCAGGGCACTGGGGAAGTGCACAATTGGACAATTGGTGAAGGTGAGATGTGTACATGGGGATATTCACAAGTATCCACTGGTACCCATCACTATTCAATTTGGGGTGAAAAAATGTAATTTGGAAGTGGCCGTTAGTCCTCGCCTCACCCATCCACTGATTTTGGGAACCAACTGACTGTGGTTTAAAGCCCTAGTAAAACACTTATTTGTGGATGGGTCCTGCTGTAGAAAAACTTGGGGGTGGGGGTGGGGGGTTTCCCATTGCAGCGTTATCTGGCTAGACAGTCCCAGGGCCATCTGCATCAGCTCCACCTCAGGGAGACACACTGAGAGTGGGGAGGGCTCTGTCCCTCCACTCTTCATGGGGATTTCTCTTCAGGATTTCCCACTGGAGCAGTTGCAAGATGAAACTCTATGGCATGCTTCACTTTTGATCAAGTGAAAGGAATCAATGGTCAACACCTCCAGCCTAATGTTGCACTCTCCTTTCCATATTTTTCTTTTATTAAAGATAGGTTATATTGAGTGAGACAGGATAATCACACAGGAGAGGAAATTACCCAGTTCTTGGTCCCGAAGAGCGATATGGAACTTTTATTCTATTATAATCCTATGGTGGAGCATTTAGGTCAAGATAAAACACTAAACTGACTCATGACCTGCTTCTTTTGGTCAGGCATTCACGGCAATGTTTGCCGGTGGTGTGGAGCATGTTGCAAATGTCAGCTATTGAATCTGCCAGCCATACTAAAAGCGTCATTGTGTCCTTTACCACTGACTGAGATGCTCTTCTAAAGAACTGGCATGGATCTCATCATGCCATTAGATTGACCTGCACAAGAGTATCATTTTGTGTTAGTCTTTGTGGATTATGCAATGCAATACCTGGAAACAGTGCCTCTATGCAGCATTTTTGCACACAGTGTTGTGGAAGCACTCTTCTACATTAGCTCACAAGTCGGGATTGTAAAAGAGATCCTGACTGATCAAGGCAAAACATTCATGTCATGCACCCTTCACAAACTGTACAAATTACTGGGGTTTTAAATCAATCCGTACCAGTGTTTACCATCCACAAATGGATGGGCCGGTCAAACAATTTAATCAAATGCTTAAAAACATGATATGTGAGTTCATTCATGGGTATGTTAGAAATTGGGACAAATGGCTTGAGTCCCCTTTGTTTGATGTCCAAGAGGTCCCACAAGCCTCCACAGGGTTCTCCCCATTGGAATTATTGTATGGTCACAAACCTCATGGCATCCTGGACATCATCAGAGAAAACTGGGAGAAGAGACATTTTAATCTAAAAAATAAAATTCAGTACATTCTTGACCTGAGAGCAAAACTTCACACACTGAATCACCTAACCCAGGAGAATCTGTTCCAGATGCCTGAATGCCAATCCCGACTGTATAACAGAAGCACACATAAAAGAATTCACACTGGGAGATACTGTAAAGTGCATCTTTTACTACCCATGTCGAGCTCTGAATTACTTGCAAAGTGGCAAGGACCTTCTGAGGTCAAATGGCAAGTTGGAGAAGTCAGCTAAGAGGTGAGGTGAATGGATAGACCTGATGCACTTCAGGTATACCACCTCAGTCTCCTGAAACTGTGGAGGTTCCTGTGGCTCTGGTGATGGTAGTTCCTGAGAAGGAGCAGCTCAGACTGGAGGTAAGTCTAAAAAGTGTGGCCCAATTCAACTCGGTCCCCTGTGGAGACCACCTCTCACTATCAGAGAGCACACATTACAGGAGGAATTCTCAGATGTGTTTTCATCTCTGCCCAATCACACTAGTCTCATAGAACACCATATTGAGACTTATCCAGGAATTGTGGTATGCAGCCATCTGTATCGGCTTCCATACACACAAAAAAAGTGGTTCAGAATGAACTCAAGGTTATGCTCAATGTGAGGGTAATCAAGGAGTCACGTGGTGATAGGAACAGCCCCGTGGTTTTGGTTCCTAAACCCGACAGGTCAGTCTGGTTCTCTGTAGACTTTAGAAAAGTCAACACAGTGTCTAAATTTGATGCATATCTGATGCCTCACACTGATAATGCAACTCCATTTGGATAACACCATTTTGTCACACTTCCATTTGGGTTGTTTGGAACCCTAGTGACATTTCAATGACTCATGGACAGAATCCTCCACCCACAAAGTGCATACACTGCTGCCTATTTACATGACATCATCATTTACAATAATAATTGACAGCAGCATTGACAACATCTGAGGGCTCTCCTGAGATCCATGAGGCATGCAGGACTCAGAAGACCCAAGTGAGCAATTGGTCAAGTGGAAGTATGGTATCTGGGCTTCCACTTGGATCATGGGCAGGTACATCCCCAATGTGATAAGAGTGCAGTGATTGCAGCCTGCCCAAGACCCAAAACCAAAAAGGGTGTGAGGCTTGCTGGCTATTACATAAGTATTGTACATAATTTCTCAGGTGTCACGAGCATGCTGACTGACTTCACTAAAAAGGGGGGACCAGCATCAATTGAGTAGACAGATTTGGGTACCAGATCTGGTATGGTAGCCATGTGAATGGGCTTTCACCCAGGTTAAAGTGGTTTTGTGTGGAGGCTTGCTATTGCATTCGCCTGACATTTCTCTCCTTTTTTTCTTACAGACTGATGCAGCAGACAGAAGGCTGGAGGCCATTTTGTTCCAGGTGCTGGAGGGGAAGAAGCACACTGTGCTGTACATCAGCCACAAAGTCTCAGTGTGAGAGATAACACAATTGAGAAGGAGTGTCTGGCCATCAAATGGGTGGTCCTCACTCTGATACTACTTGCTAGGATGCCCTTTCAGTCTTTGTCCCAACCCACCCCACTCCAGTGGTTCCACCACAAGAAGGATGCTAATGTGTGGATCACTCATTGGTATTTAGCTCTTCAACCCTTTAAGTTTAAGGTGTTCCACAGCCTGGGAGCAAAGATGGTGATGGTAGCAGATTACCTCTCACACCGGGGGGAATTCAGCTTCAGGCCGGACAGCTCCCCAACCTGAGTCGGGCAGTGGGGGTATGTGACAGTAGGGCGTGGTCAAACATCATCTGTGGGCAGCAAGGAGTCAGGTAGAACTGGCAGGTAACATGTCAACAAGTTTCACCTGTGTTCGATGACTGGCAATCTATTCTTGTGTGCATTTTGTGTTCTTTCAGAAGAAGCCAGTAACCAGAGAGAGAGAGACAGTTGAGCCATCCAACAGCATGTGTGTGTGCATGCATGTGTGCATGCATGCGTAGAACAGAGTGAAGTCACTGAAAAGTGAAGTTATAGGAAAAATAAAATGTACATTGAGTTGTCAAGCCTGTCTCCCATTTCTTCATTTCCCAAGAACCATAGACTGTTACAATAATGATTTGTTTTGAAACAGGTGATGTCAACAGGTGATTATAATCATGATTTGGGACAAAATCAGTATCCAGGAAAGACCTAGTCTTTGAAAAGCAAATATGGTCCAAAGATCTAAAATTTAAGAAGAAACCTTTATTTATCACATGCACACTTCAAGCACAGTGAAATTCATCATCTGCATTTAACCCATCTGAAGCAGTGAACACACACACACAGAGCAGTGGGCAGCCATACCAGAGTGCCCAGGGAGCAGGTACCTTGCTCAAAGGCACCTCAGCCCAAAGCTGCCCCACATTAACCTAACTGCATGTCTTTGGATTATGGGGGAAACCCATGCAGACACAGGGAGAACATGCAAACTCCACACAGAAAGGCCCTCACCAGCCACTGGGTTCGAACCCAGAACCCAAAATACTGAATTTACCAAGTGTAAATGTTAGAATGTGTATTCCCCTACTTAGCAGATCAGATCAAAATCTGGTCCTGATCACCACCAGCTACACATTCCCCATCAACATCCAGCATTCAAAAATCTTTTAGGAAATGGACTCATGAAGCTGTGGAGACTTTGTGTGGGTGTTTGGATTTTACAGAATGAGATGTACTCTGTGACCCACATGGGAAGGACATTTACAGTATAATGGTCACAGACATCAATTTCTGTGTTAAAAACATCTTTCCCACCAGAGAAGTTCACTACTGTCCAAACAATAAACTCTGGATAAAATCACTGAGCTGAAGGAACACCTAAACAAGAAGAGACTTTATAGAGTAATGGACAAAGAGGACAGAGAGAACCAAAAGTATAGATAACCCTGGAGAGATTAGTTCTTGCATATCTCAGTCCTAAAATTGGCAAATTGCTGGATCCCCTGAAGTTTGTGTATCAACACCAATTCAGTGTACATGATGCCATTATCTATCGACTACAAAGTGCCCACTCCCACTCAGACAAATCTGGCAGTACTGTGAGGGTCATGTTCTTTGACTTTTCCAGCATCTTTCACACTATACAACCCTTTTTCTTTGGTGAAAAACTTAAAAGCAGATACGCATAACATATTTTTAAATAAATTTCTGAGTGGATAGTATCTCTACCCTTAACTCTTGTATGCTGCATAAATGGGAATTAAAAACATACATGTTTTTAAGAGTTAAAATCGACCGCAAAGTTGGCATTTGAGCTGCCCCGCTGAGCGAACCAGCCAGCCTGGAGTGCGTGACGTCACAGCAGGAACCCGTTTTAAGGCTGAGGCCTTTGACACCTATAGGCCAAAGTCATATAAATAAATAATTTATGGTGAAAGTAAGAAATACCATTACTGACTTACTCAACTAAGACTGATTTGACTTCCTTGATTGTGGGTTGACTCATTAAAACAGGATAAGTGTTATAACTTATGCATGCATGCATTTTCACTGATAAAGCGTAAAAGGCTAATTAAATAATCAGATGGACTGAGACAATTACATTCTGAAGCAAATTAAATAATCTTATACCGGTAACTTAAACACACAATACAAGTTACATGTATTAATCTAAATGCAGGTAAACATCATGTTTTTGTTGTTGTTTTTTTTATCCAAATGAGAGTTGGAGCTTATCCGTCTGTGCTCTCGCTTCTTGAAGGCCAATCTTGTGGCCAATTGTTTCAAAACAATCTTTCAGTTGTTTGTTCAGTTCTCCGTTCATTCACTTCTTCTACATAAGGGCGAGGTGGAAGCAATATCCAGTTTAGAAATGACAGCTGCTCCATTCATTCTCTCCATACTGTGTATTCCGCCATTACTGCTCGGCTCAGGCAATTACATCTGTAATCTGTAACCCAGGACGGAATGGGATGTCACCGGTTTTAGCAACAACCACGGGGAGGTCACTGCTCGAGCGATATGTCCCGTCCCATTCCGTCCCCAGTTTTAGCAACAACCCTCGACTCATGCTCCAGGAGGACTGGTGCAACTGAACTGAACGGTGATGAGACCAATGGACTTCCTGTTGTGACGTTACAGATGTCAAGGTCATTCACTCAGACTGCTACCTATATACATCACTTTAATCATAAAAATTACTATATTAGATTTATTGCTCATGCTTAAAACTATTCCTGTGGCATTCTTAAGGTCTCAAGGCATTTATAAATGAAAATGAGGCCATGGCTCTGTGTATATGCTTTAAGGTGATAAGGTAGATATCACCACAACCTCCCGAACCACTACCTGCCAACCAGACCCCAGTTCATGCAATTGAGAAACTATGTCCCGATGGAGTCCCCCCACATCTTAAATCAAAAGTGTGGTTTTTCATGTTCAGATTTTGTAAGGTTTTCCACACTTCTCTCAAATAGCTCTTGCTTGCATGCAAATTTGCTTTGCTCCTGCTCAAAAAAACCTGCCCTCTCTCTCAAATAGCCCCTGCTTGTACCCAGACTGCTTGTGTATGCTCACGAATCTTCTGTTCACAAATTTCTGTACACTCTTTTGGATTTTGGTGAAACAACCCTATCAAAATTCACCAACCAATAGAATGCAAGGTATGACACTGACAAATGAAATATTTACTGCCTCATTGAGCACGTTCGCTTTACTTACAGGCGGGTTACTATTTAACTGGAAATGTGCCGTTATATGTAGTTATTACCAAATATATATGCATGCACACTGGAATATGTATTCACTCCAAAAGTCAAATAAGAAAACAAGTGAAGTACATATACTGGTAAATAAGGCCCTGGATGGTTGGAGTGGATGAACCCTGTTAAACAGTAACCCACTTGTCAGTAAAATTTGTTTTACAAATTTAAAAAAAAAAAACACATCTCTCCCCTTTCTTGTTCACACTGTTCTACACCTTATAATTTAAGTACAAATTAAACATGTCATCTACATAAGTTTTCTTATGACCAAGATGTAGCAGGATGTGCAAGTGAAGCTGGAGTCTGAATTCACAGCTTTGTTGAGTGATATGAAAGGAACAACATTGACAAGACAAAACAGATGGTGGTGAACTTTAGACTCCACTGAATCCTCACTCTATCCTTGGGGAGAATGTGAAAGTGGTGGAATCTTATAAGTACCTTGGGGACAAAGCAGACTTAACTTTTGGGAGAAGCTCAGATCTTTGAATGTATGCAACAGGATGCTGCATACCAGTTGGTTGTTGCAAGCACCATCTTTTATTTAGCAGTATGCTTGGAACAGTGGCATCAAAGCAAGAGATCCCAGAAGACTAAACAAACTGATAAGGAAAGCTGGAAAGGTCTTTGGGACCAATCTGGACTCCCTGGAATCAATTTAACAATTAAGGACAGTCTAGTTAGCCCTCAAATTCTAACTACAAGTGCTGAGATATCATTACATCTTGGTCTGTATGGATAACATTGACAGTCAGGTATGTAAATCAATAGGGTGGCACAAGATTGAGGAATGCCCTCTAACTCTCACAAACTCCAAAAGTGCCTGTGACTAGCCTCACTTTGTGAAATTAGCCTGCACAACAGAGCAGAAAGTGCACAAGTGCAGGAGAGTACTGCCTGCATCCAGAGGTGATATTGTAGAACTGGGAAAAAGTTTGACTTGGCACAGATGAGTTTACCCAGCAAATACATGTACATACGACATAGTGGTTAGGTAGTGGTTTGGTAATGTCAGGGAAATATGTCGTAGTTATGTAGTAGACACGTCCTAATACAACGGTGTGTCAATACATAATGACAACGTAGTGGTAATACGTAATGGATACGTTATCTGGCGACCATCCAGTGACGTATGTCCTACTATGTAGTCTACATGTTGTGTGAATTTTCTATTTGATGATCGATGTATTAATAATTTGCTTTCGTACATTTTGTTGTATGTCTCTATGAATAACATTAAAGGGGAAGAAAAGGCAATATATACAGTTGCTGATGTGACAAAGTAACGTATTCTTAAGTATTCTATCAA
>JAOPUC010000002.1:29483389-29495493 GCA_027564185.1 Cephalocassis borneensis
CTGACAGGAGCTGCACACTAAGTGGTAAATCCTGAGGGGGTGGTTTGTGTATTTATATCAATAACAGTTGGTGTAAAAATGCTAAGTTTGTCTTGAGCCATTGCTCACCAGACATTGAGCTTCTAACTATAAATTGTAGACCATTCTATCTGCCCAGGGAGTTTACTTTCATTTCCATCACTGCTGTGTATGTGCCCCCCAGAGCTAACACAAAGGAGGCTATGAGTGTTCTCTAATGGACCATCAGTGAGCTACAATCCACTCACACAGAGGGCTTTTTCATTGTGGCTGGGGATTTTAACCAGGCCAACATGAAGACAGTCCTCCCTCATTTTCACTAGCATGTGGATTGTGCAACCAGAGGAGCGAACACATTAGACATGGCCTACACCAACATGAAGGATGCATTCAAAGCAGCCCCCCACCCCCACCTTGGCTGTTCTGACCATTTATCCATTATGCTGATCCCTGCATATAAGCCCCTGCTGATCAGAGGGAAACCTTCAGTGAGGCAGGTGAGGGTGTGGTCTGAGGGGGCTATGGAGGCACTACAGGACTGTTTTGAGTGCACAGACTGGGACATATTCAAGGTAGCTGCCACTTATAATGATCATACCAACATAGATGAGTATGCCATGTCTGTGTCAGCCTACATCAACAAATGCATGGAGGATGTCAGCAACATAAAGAGCATCACCACCCGGGCCAACCAAAAACCCTGAATGACTTATGAAGTATGCAAAATGCTTAAGGCACAGAACTCAGCCTTCAAGTCTGGCAATGAGAAGGCACTGAGAACAGTGAGAGCCAACTTGAACCGTGCCATCAGACTAGCAAAGTGTGCTCACAGTCAAAAAATCCAGGACTTTTTCCACAATGCTGCTAAAGCCAGGGATATGTGGCAAGGCATGTGTGCTATTACAAACTACAGGATGGCCCCTCCTGAGTGTGATGATGCGGACTTCCTCAATGAACTCAATAACTTCTTTGGGAGGTTTGAGGCACTAAATAGCATTCCTGCAGTGAAAGCTGTTCCCCATCAGAATGAAAAGGCACTCTGTTTTGATATAGCTGAGGTGTGGAGGACTCTGAGGAGAGTCAACACATGGAAGGCCCCGGGCCCCGATAATATTCCTGGTCAGGTGCTCAGGGAATGTGCAGATCAGCTGGCTTATGTTCTAACAGACATTTTCAACACATCACTGGATCAAGCCAAAGTCCCATTATGTTTCAAGTCTGCCACTATCATCCCAGTGCCAAAAAAACCCTCAAATCACAATTTGGCTGAGCCAAATTGCAACAAAATTTTGTTCTGTGTACACTTGTTGCATCCTGAATGACAATAAAGTTTGTCTATGTCAGATTTATTTTAAATGCATTCATGTTTTTACTCTACAGCACTCTTGGATCTGTGGCATATTGCCAATCACTTGCATTTACACACTTCAAAACCCATAAGCCCAAATCCTTCCACCTATCCCCCTCTTGTTTTGCCAGCGACACGTGCAGGACCATGCATGAACTAAACACCAGGTGCTAATCATTTGGTGGTTGTACAAATCTGGCGCACCTGTGACTATCCCAAAACAACTTCTTTTAATGACAGTTTCTCATGTCCCCTACCTTCCTTAAACCAGTCCTGCTCAAACTTAACATCTGGGTGCCCATGGCTAATGTGAGCAGTGCAAGTCTTCTGGTTGCATAAAATCAGTACCAATTAGGCTAGTGCATGTTTTTGCCATCTCAACCAGCTCCTGATTTGTATTCAGAAAATCTGAGGGTGCCAGCCTCCACTCATACACACAAAGAGGTGGAGATGGGTCTAGCTTAACCATTATCATGATTGCGCCCTCCTCATTTGGGATTCACACTATCTGCAACTCATCTGGGGTACTTAGGAGACTTATGCCTGACCTGTGCATCAGGTCTCTCCCTAGCAAATTTACTGGGCAACAATGGGACAACAAAAATGAAAACTCAAATGTCTCAGACTCACCCAGTTTACAGAGGAGTGACTCAGTAAATTTCTCAAGGACCTGTTCTCCAGAGGTGTCCACAGTGATCTGGGATTGGCTGCTGATCTTTGGCTATATGGAAAACTCTGAGGCCCTAATAACAGGTTCCTGCTCCCGAACCTACTAAGAAATCTAAAAACTTATGAGTGACAGTTGGAGAAAATATTGGCATTTTCAAGCATAACTCATCAGTGTATAATGCACATGTACCTACTTGTCCACTGACCCTACTCTCTGTGCATGCTGTAGCAAGCAGTGAGCACAAAGCAGATTCTTCATTGCAAGAAGCTTGAGCGACTTGGACTGGTAGTCAGTCCACCACCTCAGTAATCTTGGGACCCTCACCACTCCAATACTGTGGATATTAGTCATGCCAGTGATCAAGTGAACCACAGATGAAGCAGCCATCTTGGTGCTGTCGACCTCTTCCTCTTCCATGACCTCTTTCATGGCCCCTTCTGAGTCCAACTCCACGCTGCTGGCTTGCTTGCTTGAATAACTTGTACCAATGTAAGCATGGTATTGTGAAGAGTTTTGTCCTTTTTCCTCTGTTTTTGCTGCATCTTCTCATTCAATCTCTTCTCTGTGTGTCCTGCATGTCTCTCCACCTCAGTAAGTTTGCACACCTCCCATATGACACATCTATCTTTGACCATCTTAGCTATGTCAGGCTTTAGGCCACTGAGGAAAGCATTCTAAGGTCTTACTTCCCTGTTAGTCACCATGTTGGTCAGCCTTTTGAGTCCCGAGTGTATATCATGCACTATGATCAGTCTCTGTAGGTATTGTGTTACTGTCTCATCATTCTGCTGCTTACAGGTTGTTATTTGTGTGATGTACATTCGGACTGGAAACCTCATTCTGACAACATTCTGCAATCCAGTAATGAACTCGGTAGGCCCTGTTACTGCCATGCATCCAATCTGGGTGGTTTGTGTGCTCTTCATCTTCAGGAAACTGGTCCTGGATCTTGCTAAAGTCCAAACCTAATTTCTTAGCAAACACTTGGAGCAGTTCATGACTGGTGGGGAGGTATGTTTTACAGAAGCTGTCGAGTTCCTCAGCACACGTAGGACCACCATGCTGTCTGGGATCCTTTATCTCAGCAGCCATTTGCATGATATCTTGTGGATCCCATGGTCTATGAACCATCACTGGCCCCATGGTCCTACAACACCCACTATTGGCATTTGGAAACCTTCTCCTTCACGCCCTTTCTGGCTTTTTCTTTGTCCTGTGTTCTTTGTGCAATCAGTTGTTCTTGTCTGTCCTGCTCTACTTTGGAGAAATGCTCATCAATTTTCTTTAGTGCCTTAGTCAGGCTGTCCTCAGGGCATAAAAGAGATGCTTGAGCACTGGCTTGAGATGGCACTGGTTGATCTTGTGGCAGAGGTGGTGAAAGGGTTGCAAGAGGCCGTGGTGTCACAACAGGAGGAGGAGGAGGAAACGAATAGCTACTTATATTCAAATCCTACATTGGGTTGAGTTTTGGGTAAATGCAAGTGGGCATCATATCCGTCTTCCCTTGCCAGGCACATGGGGGGGCGGAGCAGGTGGTGGCTGCTGTGCTGAAGCTGCAGGAACAGAAGCACTAGAATTCGGGTTAGTTCCCTGACGTGTATGTGAATTGACCTGTCGAGCTCTTACCACAGCTTCTGTTTGCCACATTTTAAATGCACCCCAATCAACCTGTATTCTATATTTCTTCCTCCTTTTTTTGTTATCCTCCTCTACTGGCTTTTCAACCTTTCCTTGAGATTCTGTATCTGACACACACTTAAACTGCCTCTCTCTGGGAAACCACATCATTCTACCCACATCCTAAATTGCTTACATGTGTCCGGTCCATAATTAGTTAACATATATTTGACATTTGGAGAAGGGGCAGAGGTTTCAGGAGTTCTCTCAGTTTCTGGTTACTTTGTTCCTTTTTGTCCCATCTCACTTGTATGTTGCAATGGAACTGCAAAGACTGTGTTTTACTCTCACATTTTACCTGAAACGTGTTGTGATCACGATTGCTTACTGCTATTCATCAATAACAAGTAGGTTTCTTGCTTCACCCAAAACCTTACTTAAAAAGAGCAGAAAGGGTTTTCCTCTCTCAGCTTGATATGTATTTACCCTTTCAAAAATACGCACATCGATGGGTCCGCCCATCTACAATCCATGTCTACTACAATTCACTGCAACACAATCATTTGCAATTAATTTACAAGAATAAAAGAGAGAGCTTTTCCTCACCACAAGTTCACTGGATATCAGCGGCAGTGGGACAGGAAAATGTGGCAGTGGATCAGAAACCTGTTGTCTATCAATCAGTCTGTCTCCTGGGAGCTCGTCAGACTTGATAATGATGTTTTCTCCTCAAAGGATCTGGAAATTACCCCACTCTCCCACTACTCGTGATATCCTGACACTGACGCCATGAATTGTGGGGGAAAAAGTAATAACATAACACCTTGAGACTGTTAGAAGAAAGCAAACAGAATCTGACTTATACTCTTGCAAGAGCAGGCTCTCAGCAGTGAATCACAGAGCGTTTCACCCAGAGAAGCACTTTCTGTTTTCACACACTCTTTTACACAGTCACAATAATCGCTAACATGACTTGCATGCCAAATATTTTCCTGTTTCTCTTATCTTGTGGTCAGGGCATTCGGCCATGGCATCCTCTCTGCTATCTTTATCTCTGCTAACAACAACATGGTCTTTACATGTACACATGCTTACAATAACCTTGCAGAACAGAACAGTGTGACAGTAACAACATTCTTTATCTTATATAAACATAGAAACAAAGTGTTTCTGAAACTTGTTTCTCTAAAAATGTGGTAATTACTTCCAGTTGTGAGTGAATGCTGGTGCACATCTGGCTGCTGCTGCTCCCTGGAATTTGTAATTCATTTGTGGCTACTTTTTAAAACTTTGTTGTGGGCTAACTCTGGCTATTTTCTGTACTATTGGTGCAGATAACGAACTACTTCACTCATCTCAGGAGTCAGACTTGCTCCTGATTACTTTTCTGGATGAGATTTGCTGGTCTGTTTACCTGTGTGATAGCCTGTTCTACCTGTGCAACTCTGCCTGTGGATTATGAGTAGACTGTATTGCTGCTGTGGATTACTTGTGGGCTGTATTATACCTGGACCATCTGTCTCCATGGGATGCTCTGGTGGTGTGCCTGCTTGTGCTTTTCTGTGCAAGCCCTCTCATGAGTACTCTGCTGGGTCTGCTTGGTAAGTGCCTTGCTTGCTATTTTAGTGGGTGAGTCTCTTGCTTATGCATGTTGGTGGTTACTCATGTTGGCTAACGTACTAGATATGCATGTAGGTTTTATCTGTGCGAGCCCTCTCATGGTTTTTTTGCTGGGTCTGCTTGGTAGGTGACTTGCCTGCTACTTTAGTGGATGAGTCTCTTACTTAGGCGGCTTGGTGGTCACTTGTGTTAGCTAACATAATAGATTACAAACTTGGACTTGGACTGCATGTGCCTAACAGAGACGTGGCAGCTTCCAAACAAATATATATTGCTAAATGAAGCTGTACCTCCAGGCTATACTTTTCTTGATAAACCCCACCTGTCAGGGCGTGGGGGAGGTTTGGCTGTAATACATCACTGGTTTTAAGGTTGTGGCTGTGCCCCTGCAGGATTTTACATCTTTTGAGTGTATTGGCCTAAGTTTTACTGGCAGCCAACCTCTACTCATTTTACTGGTGTATAGGCCTCCAAAGGCATCCTCTGTCTTTATAAGTGAGCTTACTGAGCTGCTCTCCTCTGTATGTCCCAAGTACTCCTCCATCCTGGTTCTGGGTGATTTTAATATACATGTTGATTCTAATCATTGTAATTTTGCTAACCAATTTCTAAATGTTTTAAACTGCTTTGATTTTACCCAGCATGTTAATTTTCCTACACACTCAAAAGGTCACACTCTGGATCTCGTCTGCACTAGTGGTACATTGCCTTCTGACATCTCACCTAAAGACCTCTCTATCTCAGATCACATAGCTGTTCTCTTCCGTATGGCTATCCCTGAGCCTCAGCGCCACCTCTGCCCCCTGCGCTCCATCACATACCGGAACACTAGGAATATCAACACGACTGAGCTGGCTAGCTTACTATGTTCACAGCTTTCAGTGCAACCACTCAGTTCATGCTCTGATGACCTAGTGTTTTCCTATAACTCAACCCTCACCAGCACATTGAATCAGTTTGCTCCCCTGAAAACCCGCACTGTCTCCTTTTCACACTCAGCTCCTTGGTATACACCTGAGCTGAGGGCAATGAAGGCTGCTGGCCGAAGGCTTGAGCGGCTCAGTAAAAAGACTGGGCTCACTGTCCATGCACAAGCTTTTAAAGACCATGTTCTGGCTTACAAGGAGGCCCTAAACAAGGCTAAGTCCTTGTATTACTCCACTGTCATTGCGAGAGGTCAGAACAACCCCAGAGCCCTGTTTTCCACTATACATAAAATCCTCCAACCATCTAAATCCTTCCCACTTACTCCCTCAGCAGATCTCTGCTTTGATTTTCTAAATTATTTTGGAAATAAAATCAGCACCATCTACAGGCAGCTCCAGTCGCTCTCTTCTCCTACTCTGAGGGATGGTCCATCTCTGCCTGTAACACCTACTCAATCACTCTCTTTTTTCTCTGCTGTTGATGAGGAAACTGTCCATGATCTTGTCACCAAGGCAAGGCCCACCACCTGCTTCTTGGACCCCATGCCCACCCCTCTTGTCAAAGCCTGCCTGCCAGCTCTCTGTCCCCTTCTTGCCAAAATCATAAATACATCTCTCCAGACAGGCGTGGTCCCCCACTCCCTAAAAACTGCAGCCATTACACCTGTCCTCAAAAAATCTGGAGCAGCTGTCAATGATTTTAAGAATTATCACCCCATTTCAAATGTATCATCCATTTCTAAACTGTTAGAACGTACTGTAGCCTTCCAGCTTCAAGACCACTTAACATCACACAGCCTGTGGGAGGAGCTTCAATCTGGCTTTAGGGCCAAGCACAGCACTGAAACGGCCCTAGTCAAGGTCATAAATGACCTGCTGATTGCTGCTGACTCAGGCCACTTCAGCATCCTCCTACTGCTGGATCTAACAGCTGCATTTGACACTGTCTGCCACAGCACTCTACTCACACGGCTGGAATCACTTCTGGGCGTCACTGGCACTGCACTTTCCTGGTTTAGGTCATATCTCACAGGAAGGGAACAGTTTGTCTCCATTGGTGATTTCCGTTCCCCTAGTGCACGCCTCCCACATGGTGTTCCACAAGGTTCTGTCCTAGGTCCCTTGCTTTTCATCATCTATATCCTTCCCCTGGGTCACATCCTCCACCAGCATGGCCTACACTTCCACTGCTATGCTGATGACATGCAAATCTACATTCACACTAAACCCTCTCATCCACTCCCCCTCTCACAATTGTCCATCTGCCTGTTTGATATTAGTAACTGGATGACACACAATTTTCTCAAACTCAACCATAACAAGACTGAAGCCATAGTCATTGCCACTCCAATACTGCTGAAGAAGTTAAATCTTGTGCAGTTCTCCATCCCAGGTTACTTCACCACCATTTCCTCTGAAGTGAAAAACCTGGGTGTCATCATTGACTCAGCTCTTTCTTTTGATTCACACATAAAACACATCACTATAATAGCTTTTTTCATCTCAAAACTATCTCCAAACTCCATCCCTCACTCAGCCTCCCCACTGCAGAGACCTTAATTCATGCCTTCATCACCTCCAGACTTGATTACTGCAATGCCCTGCTCATTGGGCTTCCAAGTAAATCAATAAACAGACTACAACACATCCAAAACTCTGCAGCTAGACTCCTCACCCATACTAGACCTTGGCATCACATCACACCCATCCTCCATCAGCTACACTGGTTTCCTGTTAAATTTCTCATCCATTTCAAAATCCTCCTCCTTGTTTACAAGGCCCAGCACAACCTAGCACCCACCTACCTCTCTAGTCTTCTCACTCCATACTTACCCATCCAAAATTTATGCTCCTCTGATACACTCCTTCTCACCACCCCCTCCACAAATCTCCGATCTATGGGTGATAGGGCTTTTAGTGTGGCTGGCCCCAAACTCTGGAACAGCCTCCCACTTTCATTGCGTCAATGCACCTCCCTTTCATCTTTTAAAGCCATGCTCAAAACTTATCTTTTTACCTTTGCTTTCTCATCATAATGCTGAATGATTGAGATTATTTCTATTAATAATTTTTTATTTATTATTATTATTATTATTATTATTATTATTATTATTTTTTTTTAATTGTATTGTTGCATCATCTGTGTTTTTTACTTTGTTTTTGATTCTGTGTCATGCTTCTGTGCTTTTTAACTAGTTCTACTTTGACTTTTACTTACAATTTTTGCACTCTTTGTAAAGTGTCCTTGGGTATCTTGAAAGGCGCTCCAAATACAATTTATTATTATTATTATTATTATTATTATTATTATTATTATTATTATTATTATTATTATTATCATCATCATTATTATTATTATTATTATTATTATTATTATTATTATTATTATTAATTTCTGACTGATGCACATTTTCTCGACTTTAGCTTCTCCTCTCTCATTTACTCTCTTGCCTGTCCTCGTTTGCCATTTGCCCGACCATTGTTAGTTCTTTGACCCCGATTCACGTCTCACGTTTTGGCTTGTTCACTGTTTGCTCTACACTCCTCTTCTGCGCATACATCCATAAGTGCCTGCATTGTGACAGGATACTTCACCATCATGGATGTAGCAGAAGAGGCAAAGCAGACAGCGCTCAACGCTCAGGGACGCTTGCTAGGAGAGCATCAGCAGATGCTAGCTGACCTCAACACCAGGATGTCACAACTAGCAACTGTGATGTTGCAGGCTGTCCTGCCGTGTTCTGAACCAGCTCTGAGTCCAGTGCTACAACTCCCTGCCCTGGAGAAATTTGCCAGAGATCTGCTTGCATGTAAGGGTTTCCTCCTCCAGTGCTCAATGTACTTCACTACCATGCCTAACCTGTCTGATGAACACAAGATAGCTAAATTTCTCTCCTTTCTCATGGGTAAAGCCCTTCGATGGGCCAGTGCCATCTGGAACAATGGTAATGGACCCATGAAAGCCTATGAACCATTTCTTGCCCAATTTAAGAGGGTTTTTGACCATGAACCCAAAGGCATTGAAGTAGGTGAAAGTTTACTCACCATGTCACAAGGTTCCAGAAGCGTGGTGGAGTACACACTAGAATTCAGAACACTAGCGGCCACTAGTAGATGGAATGAGCCTGTGCTTAAAGCGATCATTTGCAAGGGGCTACACCCAGAAATACTGAGTGAGCTCACCTGCTGGAATGAACAGTTGACACTGGATTCTCTCATTGACTTTGTGATCTGTTTGGGCAATCTTCTGACTCACCATCCCTCTCTACAAGAGGCTGGTAAACCTGCTCATACCCCAGAAGAGAGCTCTGCTATGGAAATCTCTCGCACCCAGTTAACACACTCTGAGTGCATTAGGAGGAGAAGAGAGGGGCTATGTTTCTACTGTGGGAGTTTGGAACATCAGCTCAACCACTGCCCCATTCATCCTCCTTACTCATCTTCTGCAGAATGTCCTCCATGCCACATAAGCCTCACTTGAAGGTTTACTTCCAAGTCATTCCAAATTGCTGTGTTGTTGAAGTTGACTTCTACCCACGTTCTCTCTGCTCTCATAGACTCAGGAGCAGAGGGGAACTTCATCAGCAGTGTGGTCATCCAGAATTTCAACTTGTCCACAACCCCATTTCAAAGTCCACTCAACATCAGCACAATCAATGGAGGACCCATAGGGGATGGTCGAGTCTCCCAGCACACCATTCCCATCCGTGTCCAATTAGGCATTCTTTATTCAGTGCTCATTTCACTCTATGTCATGACCACTGACCAACATGACATAATTTTGGGTTATCATTGGCTGCAACTCCACAACCCCTTGATTTCTTGGCAGAACAAGGAGCTTCTGCAGCAGTCACCCACATGTTTTCAAGGCTGCTTCTCTTGTCCCAAGATCATGCTCACTTCCACTTCTGTGGAGAGTCTCCAGCCTGACTCCATGGACAATGTTCCCGAGTGTTATCTGGACCTCAAGAAGGGTTTTAGTAAGGGTAAAGCTTGCAGGTTACCACCTCAAAGGCCTTACGACTGCACTATCAACCTTCTACTGGCCACATCACCACCTAAAGGGCACATCTACCCTCTCTCTCAGAAGGAGCAATCTGCTATGGAGGAATACATCCAAGAGGCCCTCAAACAGGGATACACCTGCCCATCAAAATCTCCTGCTTCAGCAGGCTTCTTTTTTGTGGAGAAACATGGTGGTGTTCTTCTTCCTTGCATTGACTACAGAGGGTTGAATCAAGTATCAGTCAAATAGCCTTACGCACTTCCTCTGATCCCAGCAGCCTTAGAACAACTTATGTCGGCTAAGATCTTCTCCAAGCTTGACTTACACAGCGTGTACAACCTCATCTGAATAAAGAATGGTGACAAGTGGAAGACAGTGTTTAGTATGACCTATGGCCATTTTGAGTACCAGGTAATGCCATCTGGCCTCTCTTCAGTGCCTAGCGTGTTCCAGTGTCTCATTAATGATGTGTTACAGGACATGCTAGGCAGATATGCCATCACCTACATCGACAACCTCTTGATATATTCCCTGTATGAAGAGAGTCACATCAAACACATTAGGACAGTCCTCAAATGTCTACTCCATAACCACCTCTACATCAAAGCAGAGAAGTGCAAATTCCATCAACACTGTATATCATTCCTGGGCTACATCATCAGCTCCGAAGGTGTTAGCACAGATGCATCCAAGGTCTCTGCGGTCACGTCTTGGCCCACTCCCACATCAGTTAAGGAACTCCAACATTTCCTAGGTTTCACCAACTTCTACCGTCTTTTTATTTGGGGTTTCAGCTCCATCACTGTCCCACTAACATCACTACTTAAGAAGGGGCCCAAGCATATTCACTGGAACCCCATGGTGGAAGAAGCTTTCGGTCGCCTCAAGTAAGCCTTAACCTCAGCTCCCATCTTGCAACATCCAGATCCAACCAAACTCTTTATTTTAGAGGTTGATGCATCTGACATGGGAGTTGGAGCTGCAATGTTTCGGAAAAAAACAGAAACTCTATCCAGTAGCCTTCTTTTCCAAGAAACTCTCCTCAGCGGTGTAGGTACATTCAGTCCGTCTCTTTTAACTACATTTCCCATCAGCCAACTTCCGCGTTGACCTACATCATGCATGGGTGGGATCATCTATGTCACATCCTCCAGGAAGGCATAAGTAACCTGGAAACTCCTAGCTCCTCCTCTTTCGGTGCCGTGAATTCAACATGGACACAAGGAGGATCACTCACTCTGCCGAGCAAACCCAGGAACAGATGTCTTTTCTTTTCTTTTCTTTTCTTCAAGAACCAGAGTTTCACGCTTTCCTTTCACCTTTGGCCATGGTAGATTCTTGGATCGCGTGATTTTAAACTCAGCTTGAGTTACAACCGGTTTTTATTCATTATAAGTACATACGGACTGCAGCCCAAACAGTTCAATTAAAAGTTAGGAGTGACCGGAATTCCTCCTAATTAAAAAAAAAAGCTGTGCACATTATTCTAATCAGAGACTCTCTTTTCATCATAAGCGACCACACGTCGGACCAAGAAATCCTCTGCTTTCCACGGAATCGACTCACACAACGGTGAAAATCCAAAAGTATCGGAACATCTCATAATCTCACATAGAGGCAAGGTATTGAAGTAAGACTTGGCATTTGGGCAAAACCTAGTCTTAGGAATGAGCTTTTATGAAGAAGTGTGAATTTAAACTCCGGAACTGTTTAAGTGTGCACACTGATTTTGTGTTCCATAATTGTTCTATGTTCTGTCAATTGTTTAATAGATAGGCTTTGCACGCTCTCTCTCTACACTGTGTGCAGAATTATTAGGCATGTTGTATTTTTGAGGATTAGTTTTATTATTGAACAACAACTATGTTCTCAATCAACCAAAAAGACTCATAAATATCA
>JAOPUC010000002.1:30710871-30724092 GCA_027564185.1 Cephalocassis borneensis
AAGCCAAAATTGACCAAAAATTACCACTTACGACCACGTCCACCAGATTTTCATTACTTTTTGGCCGTGATTAAGCCATAGAGTGCTGTGTGACCAGGGGGTAAGGTGACGTGATGAAAAGCATTTTCAAGATCCAGATGCAGTGCTTAAGGAGCAGTTTGTGCTGGGCTTGTATGATGACTCCTTGCACAGAGAGATGAAGCGGCAAACCAAGGCAGAGCCAGCTCAAAAATTCAGTGAACTCATGCAGGCCGCGATAGACTGGTCAGAAGAAGAAGAAGTTCTGTCAGCTACTCTGGTCAAGAACGCCAACTGGGGAACAGTAAGTGCCACTTCTGCTGAGAGTGGCTCCTCTGCACTGTCACTGCAGTCCCTGCATGAATCCATACAAAAACTTGCAGCAAGACAGGATGAGCTTTTTACAGCAATGCAAAGGGCTGAACTGCACAATAGCCCACAGGTGGAGACTAGGAAGCCACCTCTTTGAGACCAAGAGAGCAGACTGATCTGTTATACATGCAGGCAGCCTGGGCATACAAGTCAAAACTGCCAACAGAGAAAGGGGGTAACGCGCCAAGCTAATGCTGCAGTCACCGAGCAAGAGCAGGCTGAACAGGCACAGGCAAAAGTCAACACAGCAGAAGTAAGACCCAACACGTTACCTTTTGATCAGCCAGGGCAGATTGGGGATGCACAAAGTGCTTTTGGCAACTGTTTTACAGTAGATGTGCTTATTGATGGAGTGAGGACTTGCTGCCTGTTAGATACTGGCTCTAAAGTGACGACTATTTCTGAGACACACTTTAGAAGGCAGTTTGAGGGGAAAACCCTGTCCCCTGCCAAATGGGTAAAACTAACAGCTGCAAACGGGTTGGACATCCCCATAATTGGGTGCCTGTATGCTGACATTGAGTGCTTGGGGAAGAAGCTTCTGGGGAAATGTGTGTTTGTGCTGCGAGATAAGGCTGACAGTGCTGGTGGAGCCTCAGGTATACTAGGCATGAACGTGCTCATCGAGCTTTGTAGCCTCTTCGTTGGCCTAGAGGGCATTCAGAAGATGGATAGGCATGAGCAGCAGAGTGGGGGTGCAAGCCTTCATCGTGTCTTTGTGGAACTGGGCAGAGAGGAGCAAATGGTGGACCGTTATGGGAGAATTGGCTTCGTCAAAGCGGGTGGTAGACAGGCTGTTGTTATTCCTCCATGCAGTGAGACAGTCATCGAAGGTCGTTGTCAGGTGCCCCCTAAAATAAAGTACCAGGTCTTGGTGGAGGCTTCCTCTACCGTGACCATGCCTTCTGGACTGTTGATAGCTAATGTTCTAGCACACTCAGTGGGAGGAAAGGTTCCTGTCAGACTAATGAACTCAAGCCACAAACCCATTGTTTTGTCTCCTAGAGCAAGAGTGGCTGAGCTGTGCAAGCCACACAAAGTGCTGCCCAAGGAGGTGGTGGCTTTTGAAGAAGCAGTAGGTGAGCTCAGAATCAAATCCATTGCAAGCAATGTACAGCCTAAGCCGGAAGAACCAGGGCCGTTGGCCGTTCCTGTACAAGTAGATATCCAGGGCCTCACCTCAGGTCAAGTGTGCCAGCTCAACAAGCTGTTAGATAAGCACCATGCTGTGTTCTCACGAGATGACAGGGACTATGGCTATACCACCACAGTTACGCATTGTATCCCCACAGGCAATGCGCACCCCATTAAGCAAAGACATTGCCGGATACCACCCCATGTCTTCCAAGAAGTCAAGCAGCATGTGCAGGATCTGGTGGCACAGGGGGTGTTAACAGAGAGCTGCAGTCCATGGGCATCACCTGCTGTGATGGTTATGAAGAAAGATGGGTCAGTATGGTTCTGTTGCAATTACAGGAAGCTCAACAATGTTATGCATAGAGATGCTTACCCTCTTCCTAGGGTGGAGGAGTCGTTGGACGCCCTGGGCCAGGCACAGCTCTTTTCTTCTTTGGACCTCACTGCTGGGTACTTTCAAGTAGCTGTAGCTGCACAAGATCAAGAGAAGACTGCTATAACAACACCGTTCGGCTTGCATCAATGGACCCGCATGCCATTCGGGCTCTGTAATGCCCCAGCGATGTTTCAGCACCTGATGGAGGTAGTGCTGGGGGATTTGGCTTTCGAGGTGCTGTTAATTTACCTGGATGATGTCCTTGTATTTTCGAAGGACTTTGACAGTCACCTGCAGCGTTTAGATCTTGTGTTGGACCGCTTACACGAACACGGCCTCAAACTCAAACCCAAAAAGTGCTTCTTGCTCAGGAAAGAAGTCAAATTCCTCGGGCATGTAGTTTCAGCACAGGGGGTTCAGGTAGACATGGAAAAAGTGAAGGTGCTGGAAAACTGGCCTGTCCCACGTTCTGTTAAGGACGTTCATCAGGTAGTGGGCTTCATGTCGTACTACAGGCGGTTTGTTCCGCACTTCGCTCAACTAGCAAGACCGTTACATGCCCTGATGGGTAAACAGAAAAGGGGTGTTATGAATGCTTTGTCACAACAGTTTGAGTGTAATGATGAATGTCAGGCATCATTCGATAGCCTAAGAAGGTGTCTCATGGCCCCACCCATACTTGCATACCCTGATCTTACTTTCCCCTTTATAGTAACCACAGATGGGAGTTGTCTAGGCCTCGGAGCAGTCCTAAGCCAGAAGCAGGGAGGTGTTGAGAGGGTAATAGCCTTCACTAGTAGGGGTCTATGGGGGTCTGAAAGAAATTACTGGAACTATAGTGCTTTTAAGCTAAAGCTACTTGCCCTTAAGTGGGCAATCACTGAAAAGTTTCATGATCTGTTGCTCTTCTCTAAATTTACTGTCATTGCAGATCACAACTCCCTGAGATACCCAGAGACTGCCAACCTCAGTGCAGTTGAGCAAAGGTGGGTGGCTCAGTTGGCAGAATTTAACTTTGAGGTTCATTACAAGCCAGGCAGGATGAACCAAAATGCTGACGTGCTGTCTCCGTATCCCGGTTGCCACGGAACCAGAAGTGGAAGATGGAGAGAAGGATTTCCTGGTCATAAAAGAAGATGAGGTGCATGCCTATTTGTGGCCAACCAGCGAGGCCAGTGTGAAGGATGTACTGGTTCATTCAGCTGTGCAGTCCAAAGTAAGTGGGCAAGTGTGTGGATGTAGCTGGGATGAGATGCAGGAATTACAGATGCAAGACCCCGACATTAGCCCTGTCCTGGCTGCATTGAAAATGTCCAAAAACCTGTGAATAAGGTTTTGTACACAATGAGTTAGCCACAGCGGAGGCTCTTTGGACAGTGGGAGCGACTGAAAGTTCAGCATGGCATCCTTTTCCGGTGCTTGCAGGATCCCAGAGATGGTGAAGATGTGCGGCAGCTGGTTGTCCCCGAGTCTCTACAGCACACTGTGTTTGAGAGGCAACATGACCATGGTGGGCACTTCAGTGAGAAGGGCACAGTGTAGGCCTTAAGGCAGGGCTACTATTGGCCTGCTATGGCTAGAGACATCAAATGGTGGATACAGAAATGCAAGCATTGTGCTCTCACGAGAGATATCTTTCCCAAGGCTCAAGCCCCAATGACTTGCACAAACATTGTGGCCCCTTTAGAAGTGCTTGCAATGGACTATACCCTCTTAGAGCCATCTGTCAGAGGGTATGAAAATGTCCTTGTCCTTACTGACATGTTTACAAGGTTCACAATAGCAGTTCCAACCAAAGACCAAACCGCTAGAATGACAGCAAATGCGATCATTAAGAACTGGTTTGTCTATTATGGCTGTCCTGCTAGGTTAAATTCTGACCAAGGTTGGAACTTTGAGGCCGGTGTCATTAAAGAGCTCTGTTGTCTGTATGGGATTGCCAAAAGCAGGACAAGTCCCTATCACCCTCAGGGCAATGCCCAGTGTGAATGTTTTAACAGAATGATGCATGACATGCTCAGGTCTCTCCCTGCAGAAAAGAAAAGAAACTGGAAAAAACATCTTCCAGAGTTAACCATGATCTATAACAGTCATGTGCACCGCTCGACTGGGTATTCGCCCTTCTATCTGCTCTTTGGGAGGGATGCACGACTACCACGGGACATACTAGGAGGCAAAGACCTGGAAGTGAGTGATGTCAAAAACCTTGACGAATGGGTCCTCAGCCATCATCAGCAACTGCAGACTGCAGTAGATGCAGACCGCCGAGCTGGACAGGATGCCTCTCAGAGACGGAAAAGGATTTATGATCGCAAAGCCCGCGGAGCACTCCTTAGACCGGGAGATAGGGTTCTTTTGCGGAATCATCAACTGAGGGGAAGAAATAAGATTCATGATCGGTGGGAGTCAGATCCCTACCTGGTTGTGGCCCAAAACCACCCTGATATGCTGGTCTTCACCATTAAGCCCGAGGCTGGTGGCCCTACTCAAGTTGTACACAGAGACCAGTTGAAACCCTGCACTTTTGAAGTCCCCAGGTTTAAAAAAAGTCCTCAACCTTGCCATTCACCTAGGGCCTCAGATCAGTTTATGTCTGATGATGGCGATATGATTTATGTGCCGTATAGTTCTCACCATGCCCCTCACAACCAACATGCACCTCACACTCACCACATGCCCACCCACAGTCCACAACACAGCAACTCTCTTGACACCAGTAGGGGGGAAGGACATAGGGAGCATTCAGAGATAAATGAAGGCCAGGGTACAGGGGTGGAGTCAGAGGGAAGTGCATCATTTGCTGATGTAGATGGGTCCAGTACAGATAGTGAGGATCAGCTTCTGCCCCCTAGGCCTCAGAGAAGTTCAAGGGGTCAACTACCTATTAGGTTACAAGATTATGCCTTGAAATAGTGTGAACATGTTTTGTTTTCCTTTAACATGTTTTGCTGTTTACCATGTGTGCTATTTTTTAATTGTATGTTTGATGTAAAAAACAAAGAGAGAGAGAAAATGACAAATGCTTTGCTTTACTTTCTGTGGCACATCTGGACTACGGTGTGCTGATTGACAATGATCAACATGCTGCACTGCTGTGATGAAGTCTTGGTGGTGGCAGGGTTTGGAAGGGGGGAATGTGGGGGAGACTGTGATTGACTGATTCGCTCCTCCGCCAATCAGGGGGCACGACTGGTCTGGAGGGAGAATGAGGAGGTGGGCCAGAATGCAACAAAGCAGCATTGGTTGAACATGGTGGCGAGCACCGGCAGTCGGTAAACTGTGAAGCAGTAAGAGTTTTATTGTGCTGATAAGCAAGTGACTTTTGCAAAGTTTGAATTCTGGAGTATTGTGAGTGGTGACAGCTGGTGAGTCCTGCGAGAAGATGCCGCTGGGGTTCACGAACATTGGCTTCTTTGTCCCAAACAAGGTTTAAAGTTGGTTTCCTCATTCTCTCCCTCTCTCCCCCTCCACCGTGAGTATTTCCATGCCACCTGACTTCACCCAAACAGCACTGGTCAAGGGTTCCTTAAACAATTCAGCAAGTTGCCTAACAAGCTAACTTTGGTTCGACTGGATTTATAAAGTTGACATGGAACTACAGAATGTTTATTTCTATCAGAGGAACTGTTTACATTTATGAATACTCAGAGTCTCAGACACTGTGACACTAACGACTGGAATTGTATGTGTGTATGATAATCTTGTACGGTAATTTTGGAGGGTTTTTTTTTTTTCATTTATATGCTGAGGTTTATTTGTCTTTGAGGGACACCCCAAATAAGTTCATATTGCTTATTCTGTAATTGCCAATAAGGTTCACTGATATTGGTTAAGTTCATTTAGTCAGTGTAGTAGCTACTATTAGGACGGTCCCGGGACATAAGCTAGGCTTTTGAATACGAGTATACAACTTTTGAGTTGGGGATTTGGTGAAATAAGTTTATCTAAGTTTTTCTAGTGTTTCTTCTATTTTTATATTTTCAAAGGTTTTTCACCTAAAGAGAAAATTAAAGACAAAGCTAATGGAAAAGTGCTAAGCGCTAAAGAGAGAACTAAAGATTTAAAGAGCTAAAGACCTGTTAACTGTTTCTACCATCTATCTGCCATTGCAACTTTATGGATGTGCCTTGAACTTTAATAAAAAGAGGAAACGGAAAGAGTTGTCTTGTCGAATCCTTTGAGTGAAGTCCAGTTACCCTAAAACTCCACCAGATGCCACAATCCTTTATTCAAGTTGGGGAAATTGCACAGAAATAATCAAACAAAACTGACACAACTTGACAATAGTTCTCCTGTTTTGGCTGCAGTGTGGATTCCAGGTAAGGGAATGAGTTTGAGAGCTTTGGAGAAGCAGTCAATGGTTACCATAATGGTGGTGTTACCTTGTGAGTGAGGGAGGTTGGTGATGAAATCTATGGCTATGTGGGACCAGGGTCTCTGAGGAATGGGGAGAGGGCAGAGTTTACCAGCAGGCAGAGTTCTGAGCCTTTGGCTTGTGCACAGAGCATGAGGCAATGAACTGGTAGAGCTCTGTGAGCTTGTTCTCTCACCAATACTTGTTCCTAAGCATCTGATGGGTGTGTTGGCTGCCTGGGTGTCCCATGGCAGGTAATGCATGAGCCCACATGATAAGTCTACTTCTGAGAGGTTTGGGCACATATAATAGACCAGGTGGAAGACTGTTGACCAGGTGGGAAGTTGTTGAGGTTGAGAGTTCCTGATTTCTCTGTCTAGGTCCCAAGTGATGGACTGTAGAAAGCATTGAGATGGGATGGGCAGCAGAGTCCTGGTGAGAGGGAGCAAAGATTCGCAAGAGGGCATCAGCCTTAGTATTCTTGAAACCAGGGCAGAAATTCATAAAATTAAACCTTGTGAAGAAAAGAGCCTATCTGGCCTGGTGAGGGTTTAACCATTTGGCTTTCCTGATATTCTAGGTTCTTGTGGTCTGTTAGGATTATGAATGGGTAATTGGCACTTTCTAGCCAGTGTTACCATTCTTCAAGGGCCAGTTTTATAGCAAGTAGCTCCTGATTCCCCATGTCATAATTCCTTTCTGCTGATGAGAGTTTCTTAGAAAAGAAGGCTACTGGATGAAGTTTGTTTCTCCCCAAAACGTTGGGATAGGACTGCCCCTACTCCTGTGTCAGAAGTGTCTACCTCCAGGGTGAAGGGCTTGGAAGGATCAGAATGCTGTGAGATGGGAGCAGAGGTGAAGGCTTGTTTGAGATGACAAAATGCTTTTTCTGCCGAGGGGTTCCACTAAAGGTGTTTTGGTCCCTTCTTGAGTAGTGCTGTCAAGGGAGCAGCGATTGAGCTGAACCCGCTAATAAACCAGCGATAGCAGTTTGCAAAACCCAGAAAACATTGAAGGTCCTTAATGGACATGGGTGTGGGCCAAGATGTAACTGCAGAGACCTTGGATGAGTCCATACTCACTCCCTTGGCACTGATGATGCATCCTAGGAAGGAGATACCCTTCTGATGGAACTCATATTTCTCTGGTTTTACATAGAAATGGTTCTGAAGCAGGTGTTGGAGAATCATTCTTCCATGCTCTTGGTGACTTTCCTCATCTGGAGAGTATATCAGGATGTCATCAATATATACAATAGCATACCTGCCTAGCATGTCCCATAGCACATCATTGATAAGACACTGGAATGTGCTAGGTGCTGAAGAAAGGCCATATGGTATTACCCAGTATGCAAAATGGCCAGCAGTAGTGTTTAATGCTGTTTTCCACTCATCACCCCTTTTGATCCTGATGAGGTTGTATGCACTACATAAATTGAGCTTGGAGAAGATCTTTGCTGATCTGAGTTGTTCCAGGGCTGTGGGAACAAGAAGTGGACAAGGGTATTTCATTGATACCTGGCTCAATCCCCTGTAATCAATACATGGGCATAGACCCCCACCTCATTTCTCCACAAAAAGAAGCCAGCTGAAGCTGGAGACTTAGAAGGACAGATGTAGCCCTGCTTGAGGGCCTCCTGAATGTACTCCTCCATAGCTGTTTGTTCCTTCTGAGAAAGAGGATAGATACACACATAAGGAGGTGACATGCCTGGCAGGAGGTCAGTGATGCAGTCAAAGGATCTGTGAGGTGGCAGCCCACAGGCTTTTCCCTTGATGAAAACCTCCTTGAGGTCCAGATAACATTCAGGAATGTTGTCCAGAGTGTCAGCTTGAGGGCTCTCCACAGACATGGAGACACAAGTTATTTGAGGATGAGAAATGCAGCCTTGAAAGTATGTGGGTGACCACTGTAGAATATCTTTTTTTGCCACGAGATCAAGGGGTCATGAAGCTGGAGCCAAGGGTAGCCAAGAATGAGAGCATGACTTATGGTGGTGGTGACATAGAGTGAGATTAGCTCAGAGTGGATGGCACCCACTTGGATGCATAGAGGAGATGTGCGTAAGGTGACAAAATCATCTCCTATTGGTCGTCCGTCGATGGTCTGAATGCTGAGCACACTTTGAAGAGGGGTTGTTGGCAAGTTGAACTTCTGAATGATTGAGTTGCTGATAGTTCCCCTCTGCCCCTGAATCAATGAAAGCAGAGAGGATGTGGGTAGAAGAAGCCAACTTTAACAATACCTTGAATGATTTGGAATTTAACCATCTAATTGGACTTGCATTGTGTGGAGGACCCTCTGTAGGAGATGAATGGGAAGGACGAATGGGGCAGTGATTGAGCTGATGTTCAGGGCTCCCACAGAAGCAAAGCCCCTCCTTTCTCCTCCTAGCACGTTCAGAGCAAGTTAATGGGGTGCATGAGATGTCCATGGCAGAACTGTCCTCCGAGGCTGGATTCAGTTTTCTACTCTCCTGTAGGGAGGGTTGATGAGCCAAGAGATTACCAAGATGAATCACGAGGTCAATGAGAGAATCCAGTGTTAGTCATTCATCTTGGCAGGCGAGTTTGCTCAGAATCTCTGGGCACAAACCTTGGCGAAATACAGGTTTCAGAGTGGGATCATTCCATCCACTAGCGACTGCTAGCATTCTGAATTCCAGTGCATATCCGGCCATGCTTCTGGAGCCCTGTGATATGGTGAGTAAACTTTTACCTACTTCAATCCCCTCAGGTTTGTGGTTAAAAACCCTTTTAAACAGAGTGAGAAATTGCTCATAAGACTTAGTCGGCTAGCCGCCCTTACTCCAAACTACACTGGCCCATCAGAGTGCTTTGCCCATGAGAAAGGAAAGAAATGTAGCAATCTTGTGCTCATCAGACATGCTAGGTGTAGCAGTGAAGTACATGGAGCATTGGAGAAGGAAGCCTTTACAGGCGAGAGGGTCTCCGGCGAATTTCTCTGGAGCTGGAAGTTGTAGCACTAGGCTTGGAGATGACTCAGAAACTATTAGCAGGGCCTGCAACATCACAGATGCTAGTTGGGCCATTTTTGTTTTGAGGTCGGCTAGCATCTGCTGATGCTCTCCTAATAGGCATCCTTGGGCATTGAGAGCAGTTTGCTTCGCCTCTTCCGCTGCATCCATGGAGGTGAAGTATTCTGTCATGGTCCAGGCACTTATGCGCAGGTATGTGCACAAGAGTGATGAGGAGCAAACAGTGATGGAGCCAAAACATGAGATGAGAATCAGAGTCGTAGAACAAGCGAGGGTTGGGCAATCGGTAAACAATGTTGAGGGGGAAAGACAACGAGCGTAAATGTGAAAGAGAAAAGCAAGAGTCAGAATAATGAGGGTCAGTCAGAAACAACAAGGCTTGAACTGATGAGAGCAGAACGATACTTTGCATTGGAGTAGTGTGAAAGAGAGGTTTATATAGGCAGGGGGACTAATTAGGATGATGAGTGACTGCTGAGTTTAATAGTCTGGAGACAGAGGGCACTGTGAGTTTTGGGGAGTGTAGTCCATGGTGTCCATGTTTGTAGTTTAGACAGTTTCAGCAGGTTTACTGACACCATGACATTCATATCCAAGATGACAGTCATGTCACTGGATGTAAACTTCCCATGACACAAGTGGAACCCCAGATACTGTACTTCCACCCACCCAATTGCACACTTTTTCAGGTTGGCTGTGAGACCTGCCTGCCTCAGTGACTTGAGGAAGGCCCTAAGGTGTTCTATGTGCTGCAGCCAGTCACTGCTGTATATGATTATATTGTCTAAGTAGGCTGCCGTATAGGTGGCGTGGGGGTGGAGGATCTTGTCCATAAGCCACTGGAACATAGCAGGAGCCCCAAACAACTCAAAAGGAAGCGTGAAAAAACTGGTGTAATCCAAACGATGTGGAAAAAGCCATTTTCTCTTGGGATAGAGGAGTCAAGGGGATCTGGCAATATCCCTTCATTAAATCCAGTGTTGAATAGACATGAGCAGCACCTAACAGATCGAGCAACTCATCAGTGTGAGGCATTGGGTATGCGTTGAATTTAGACACCGTGTTGACTTTTCTATAGTCCACACAGAACCGGACCGACCCTTCAGTCTTGGATACCAGGACCACCGGGCTGCTCCAGTCACTGTGTGACTTCTCGATTATGCCCATGCTGAGCATGGTCTTGTTCATCCTGAACCACCTTTTTTTGTGTTCGGGTAAGCAGTAAAGGCTGCTATGCACCACTACCCCAGGGGCATTTCAGTGTTGTGTTCTATGAGGTGGGTGCAGCCAGGAAGGGGCAAAAATACATCAGAAAATTCCTCCTGCAACTTCGCTACCTCTGTGAGTTGGGCTGCGGTTCAGGTTGTGGTTTTGGTTGTTTTTATCTCTGGCACCAGCTCCGTGTTCTCTGGAACTACCAATGCCAACTCTATGGGGACCCCCTCATTCCAATGCTTTAAGAGATTGAGGTGGTATATTTGTAGAGCCCTGCCCCTATCCATTCACCTTACCTCATAGTCAATGTCCCTGACTCACCATGTGACCACAAAGGGCCCTTGCCACTTGGTGACTAATTTGGAACTCGATGTGGGCAATAATACAAGTACTTTGTCTCCTGGAGTAAACTCTCTAAGGCACATGCCCCTGTCGTACAGCCGGGCTTGACTTTCTTATGCCTGCTGCAAATTCTCTTGGGTTAAGTGAGTGAGGATGTGGAGCTTTGTGCACAGATCGAGAACATATTGAATTTCATTCTTACTAGGTGAAGGTCCCTCCTCCCAATTTTCCCGCAAGATGTCCAAGATGCCACACGGCTTTTGCCCGTATAATAATTCAAATGCAGAAAATCCCACGGAGGCTTGCAGGATCTGTCATACTGCAAATAACAGGAGCTTGAGCCATCTGTCCCAATTACGTGCCTATTCACTTACAAACTTCCAAATTAGATTTTTAAGTGTTTGATTAAACTTCTCTACCAAACCATCCGCTTGTGTGTGATAAATGGTGGTGTGGATAGATTTAATTCCCAACAACTCATACAGCTCATGCAGTGTGCGTGACCTACACAAAGTGCCTTGGTCTGTCAGGATTTTTTTTTGGAATCCCCACCTGGGAGATAATATGAAAGAGTGCTTCCACAATACTGCATGCTGAGATATGGCAGAGAGGCACCGTTTCCATATATTGCATTGCATAGTCCACCGGAACTAAAATAAAGCAATACCCTCATGCTGACTGATCTAATGGCCTGACGAGATGCATACCAATTCTTTTGAAGGGGATCTCAATTAGAGGGAGAGGGCACAAAGGCACTTTTGGAGTGGCCATGGGATTTACTAATTGGCATTCATGGCATGCCGCACACCACCGACGAACGTCCCCGCGAATCCCTGGCCAATAGAACCGGGCCATTATTCAGGCTAGTGTTTTATCCTGCCTTAAGTGTCCGGTGGCCATAGGATTAAAGTGAGCTGCATGGAATATGAGTTCCCTATGACTCTTAGAGATTAACAACTGGGTTATTTGTTCACTGGTTTGAGTGTCCTGTGTCACTCAATACAGTCTATCTTTCATAATCACAAAGTATGGGAAGACAGATGCTGCATTTGGCTGGAGAGTTTGACCATCAATTACTCTCTCTTGATCAAACGCATGCCTCAGAGTCTTGTCTCATGACTGCTCTAAAGGGAAATCCTAGAGGCGAATCCCTGATGTGATGATGTGGATGGCTCTGTGACCGCTTATCCAGTCCATGCCACACCAGGATCCCCCTGTGATGTTTTATGCCAGAACCCACTCCCCACTACATGTTCCATTAAAGTTCAAAACCATGGCCAATCAGTCCCCAAAATCAGTGAGTGGGTGAGATGACGATTAACCACTGCCTTAACTCTATGCTTTTGACCCCGGAATAGAATATGGACAGACACTAGAGGATAATTGTGAACATCCCCATGCACACAACAGCTTCACTACTTGTGCTGTCCCCAGTGCCTCACCTTGAACCAGGCTTTGGTGAAGTGATTTCTGATTACAACCCGAATCCACCAACGCGTGATATGCATCCCCTTGAATGCTTACTGGTATGCGATACGTTCCAACCCAATTGGAGGTGGTCTCTGGTGTGTTGTGGATGTGGATCACTGCTACCAAATCCATTGTGGAGCCCTGGCTTGGGAGATGCTCTGGCTCCCTGCCGGGCCAGCACACTGGCCAAGGCTTTCCCTCTGTACTGGCATTATGGGTGTCACTCACCTGAGGAGGAGAAGACACAGACACAGAAGAGGGAGATGGGAGGACACCGCAGGTGCAATGGGCTGGCTGGGGAGGAGCCGGCCGCCGCCTCTGCAGTGGGGGAATGGAGTGGGGAAGAGAGAGAGACAGAGAGGGGGCAAAAGGAGAGAGAGAAAGAAAATGAGGAGAGGCGCCTCATCCGCCTGCAATCAAAACCACCTCCAGATGGTCCTCTGCCAACTCAACGGCTTGCTAGCGACGCCAGGTGATGACACTCGACCCATTCTGCCATTCCTTCCGAAAGTTGAGAGGTGAACTGTTCCAGTGCCACTAGATCGATGATCCCATCGGCATCGCAGTCTTCCACCCTCAGCCACCACTGGCAGGTGTCCCGGAGTTGTTGGCTGAATGCAAACGGCTGGCCGACCTCCTCCAACATCAGCGTCTGGAAGCACTGGCGATGTTGTTCCGGGGAGTGGCCGACACACTGCAGGATGGCTTTCATCAGGTAGGCATACATGAGCTGGCTGTCAGCAGGGAGCTGCAGTGCTGTGAGCTGTGCCTCACCAGTCAGAAGTGGGATGAGGCACGCTGCGTGCGGCCACTTTCACATTTCGGCTGCTGCTTGCTTGATCGGGCTGGAGCGTATCACATGCTGGTGAGTATCCAAGGGGATACGTATCAGGCTTTGGTGGACTCTGGCTGTAATCAGACCTCAATCCACCAAAGCCT
>JAOPUC010000002.1:31524329-31534415 GCA_027564185.1 Cephalocassis borneensis
TTTCTAGCCACTGGGGTGACTTAAGAAGGTCAGAGGAACTCATTTTAACGTTAAAAAACCTCAGAAAGTGAAAATTTTATGCCATGGGACCTTTAATGACTGACCCTCTGAGGTCTATGTCTTTTTTAATCTTTTTTAATACCTAGGTTTAAATAAAAACAACTCACTATTTCAATTAGATAAAAGGAGTTTTTAATCTAATATCTTATACTTGGTGTTCAGATGAAACAACAAAACATAATTGGAGAAGGGGTGGTATGATGGTTCAGTGGTTAGCGCTGTTGCCTCACAGCAAGAAGGTTCTAGGTTCGAACATTGTGGCTGGCTGGTGCCTTTCTGTGTGGACCATGTTCTCCCTCTGTGTGGGTTTCCTCTGGGTTGTCCGGTTTCCTCCTACAGTCCAGAGACATGCAGATTAGGTCAGCTGGCTACTCTAAATTGCACATAGGTGTGAATGCTTGTTTGTCTCTGTGTTAGCCCTCCAATAGATTGGTGATGTGCCCCGGGTGTAACACCCCCCCCCCACACATCTTGCCCAAAGTCAGCTGGGGTTGTCTCCAGCTCCTCGTGCAACCCTGACAGATAAGTGGTATGGATGATCGGTCAAAAAGTTTTATTTGAAATTTGTCCTTCTGTTTATAGGAGAACTAAACTCCGCCTTGAAAATCAAACAGCAAATAAAACCTATCTGAGTGCCATCTACCCAGGGGCGTAGCTGGGGGGGTCCTGGGGTGACCCCCCCCTACATTTTTTTTTCAATAGTCGCATAAGAATATTAGAAAAGCAACCACTGTGATTTTTCTAGCATTTTTTTAAAACTAGATTGTCGCTTCGGCCTCATTAGGGTTTCTATAATCTTGTACAGACTTCCTGTGATTTGGGCGTGAAAACCCAGTTCTGCACAAGCGCAATGCGATCACACTAGAAAGCATGGTCAAGCTGCCAGTGTAGCTGCAGTCTTTTTAGTTGCAAATTATGAGTATTTCCTTATGTTAATAATTTGCCATGTCAAAACAAGCGAAACTTTCCTCCTTCTTTTGACATGAAGAGAGGTAAGCAATTTATTCTATATATTTTTTCCATCAAAGTTGCATTTTGTAGCTTCGAAGCTAAGTTTTAGTGTGCTGTTTCTGGAACACAACATCAAGAAAACATGGAAGAATACACTATGGCAGAGCGATCAACATCGACAAGATCGTTGACATCTTTGTCATTTGTCATCCACGATGCCTTTTACTGAGAAACATTTTGGCCGATGAGCAGTAAGACAACAAGAATAGAGAGATCTGCATTGGTTGACTAGGGCAAGATGTCGAGCCGCTATCCATACACTGCCGAATAAAGCTGATTTGGCCGAATCATTGTCCGACATCTCAACAGCTCGCAACATGAGATGAAAGAATGATGCAAAGACCGCGTTATTTTCTCAAATGTATTCAATGTATTTTTTCATTTACAAACCTGCAGGTATGTACTCAGGCTGCCAGTTAGTGTGTGACCCCCCATGAAAAATCCTAGCTATGCCCCTGATTATAATATTTATTTAATGTAGAAACATTTACTTTGATTATTTTTAAAGGCATTTTTGCTCTCCAGCATTTCTTTGCATGTGCGTAAGACTTTTGCACAGTACTGTATGTTAGCAGTTCTGCTGGCTGTGTGAAGTGTGAACAAGTGTGTGTATTACCCATAATGCACTGGGCTGCCTTCAAAATCATTCTACAATGTAGAAAATAAAAAAATAAGATAAAGAAAAAACACTGAATCAGAGAAGGTGTGTCCAAATTTTTGACTGATACTTTGTATTTCCAAAATAACATAAATTAAGGTGGGCAGCATGGTGGTATTGTGGTTAGCACTGTCGCCTCACAGCAAGAAGGTTCCGGGTTCGAGCCCAGTGGCCGATGGGGGTCTTTCTGTGTAGAGTTTGTACTGTATGTTGTCTGTGTGGGTTTTCTCTGGGTGCTCCAGTTTCCCCCACAGTCCAAAGACATGTGGGTTAGGTTAACTGGTAGCTCTAAATTGATCATAGGTGTGAATGTGAGTATGAATGGTTGTTTGTCTTTATGCATCGGCCCTGTGATGATCTCGCAGCTTGTCCAGGATATACCCTGCCTCTTGCTCATAGTCAGCTAGGATAGGCTCCAGCTTGCCTGCGACCCTGCACAGGATAAGCGGTTACGGATAATGGATGGATGGATGGATAAATTAAGGCACTTTTGCCACAAGTTAGTTTCATAAATCTTCTAAACTAGCTTGATGGTAATAACATCTCTTCTATTTTTCTGACTGTAAAGCCACAGAGGCATGGTTTTACACTCCCACAGTTTTACAATAGCAGTTTCAGGCCAGTGACATTCTGCACATACACTGCCACTTTTTCTTTGGTTTATTTTAGCGACTGTTAGGCTAATTGACATTTCAGTTGTATCAGGCTTAGGGTTTAGGTTTGTGTAAGGTAAGGTAGGGTAGGGTTAGGTTAGGGCAATGATATCTTTTCCTGAAAGGTAAAGTGCATGGTGATACCAGCACAAATGGTCATTGTCTACATGGCACAATTGTGCGAATTAGCAGGTTCACACGATGTCCTACTGCACATGCATTTGATGCCACTGGCCTGAGACTGCTGTTGTAAAACTGCTGTTGTCAGACCCTTCTCACTGGGTTCAGGAATTTGATCGCACACACTTCCACACTGATCTCAACACAGAAGCTGTGTGCGTGTGGATAAAAAATAATTTAATAAATTAAATATAAGTAACGGCAGGACGGTGGTGTAGTGGTTAGCACTGTTGCATCACAGCAAGAAAGTCCTGGGTTCGAGCACAGTGGCCGGCGAGGGCCTTTCTGTGTGGAGTTTGCATGTTCTCCCCATATCTGCGTGGGTTTCCTCTGGGTGCTCCAGTTTCCCCCACAATTCAAAGACATGCAGTTACATTAGCATGGGGCAGCCATGGTCTGAGGTTGGGCTGAAGTGCCCTTGAGCAAGGTACGTAACCCCCAACTGCTCCCTGGGCACTGTAGCATTGCTACAGCACTCCTTCTTACAAAATATACAATAGGTTCTCATGCCCACTGCTCTAGGTATGTGTGCTCATTGCTCACTTGTGTGTGCATGTGTGTTCACTGCTTCAGATGGGTTAAATGCAGAGGAGGAATTTCACTGTGTGCTTAAGTGTACATGTGACAAATAAAGGCTTCTTCTTCTTAATAGACCACTGATGAAAAATAGTGTGAAAACTTAAAATGATAAGTCTTACAATTATCTTTGTATGTTCAAGAATTTCTTATTTTCTTTCCCGTAAGAGCATCAGTCATGGTAAACAATGGCAGATACCACATTTTACAGAAACGACATTGAAGGCCTGTGATCTAGACCTCCCACAGAGTTCAGATAAGGCTTGTTTGATCAGGTTACATGATGCATTCTGTTGTACTTCCTTTCCTTTTCCTAGAAGCTAAATATGTTTCAAGAAACTTAGAACTATTAATGTTAATGGGATTAGAAAGACTGTTAGAAATATTTGTCATCTTCATTTTGTTGTATATTTAGACAAGGAATAAAACATTCATCACCTTTATTCCACAACTTGTACAATGTTGTTCTTAGATATGAATGAAACCACATGTGGTTCACCTTCATTGTGAAATGCATAAGGTGGTCAGTCAACTATGGTGAAGCTTTTTTTTCTCTATACAAATGTTTAGTCAAAATGAATAGGCTGGTTTATAATGTCTTGAATAGAAAATGCATGCATGTAAATGAAAGGTGATGGCAGTATTATTAAAATGTATTTATTATTTATAAATACAGATTGGGAATTACTTTCACACTTCACAGAAAAAAAAACAATCAACCATTTACTTTTAGAATTATTTACATGTTATTTCTTGAAAAACACTATCAAATGTTACGAAAACATCAATGGCTACATGAAAAAGTTGATTTATCAGTCATTTCTAAAATCATGTTCTTTATTAATTGTAAATCTCCTTACAAAATATACAATAGGTATATTTAATAGCATGCACACTGTTAGAGATTATATACTAAAACATTTGGGAGGAAATTATATTAATTAATTTAAATAAATGCTGTTTTATTAGCACATTCATTTATGCTACAATACTACTGGAAATGAAGGCTGATTCACTGAATTATTTCACTTTTTTCTTTTCCAGGAGATATTATAAGGATATTTTTACGATACTTCATTCACAGCTTAATTTTCTATCACGGTATGTTCGACTACAGTAGAGCTCTCCATCAGAGACTGAGCCTTGCTCACTCTCTCTGTAACGTATGCACTGGAGCTCCTCTTTGCTGAAGTTGAACTGCTTTCCACTTCTCTCCTCTTCATGGCCCATCCTGTCCTCTTCCTCATCATCTTCATCATCTGCCTGTCTGGCTCCTCCCAGTTCTGCCTGGTAACGATCAGGGCTGTACTGGCTCATCCTGTACAGGCTGTCCTCATCTTCCTCACGGCTCTCACCATCTGACTGAGAAAGACGGAGTTGGGGATGGTTCTTCTGGGACAGACTGAAAGGCTTGTTCTGACTGAAGTGAGACAGGAGACGAAGAGGGCTGGAAAGACATAACCGTCCTCTGCGCCTGAATACTTCACAGAGGAGATGATATTGGATGCATGTTAATAATTATTTGAAAAAACAATTTTCATTTTCAATGAAAAAATAAGTAGCTTAAAATGACCTGTTGACTGGTCATACCCTGTACCTCGGGTATCTAGTCCTTGGTCCATGATGCCGTGTTTGACCTTCATGTGACGCGTCAGATTCCCTTTCAGAGTGAACTTGCTGGGACAATACAGGCACTTGAAAGGTTTGCTGTCTGAGTGCAAGTGCATGTGGCCCATCAGATTATGCATTCTGTTGAACTCCTTCCCACATAGCTGAAAAAAGAATATAACCATTTGTACTGCAGAAAATGAATACAATTGGAACTTTATAGACATGTTAGTAACAATGCTGTTATTTCTTCATTGTACATTTAAAGAAACACCCAGAAATTCCTTCCACATTCACTCTACTTGGTTACAAACAGAGTTCGAGGAAACAGAGAAAACAGTGCAGTAAATTTAGCTGTTATCAAATACACTTAGAGCTGAGAGTAATCATGAATGGGTGAGCAGAGTAGCAAAAGGAAGAGGCCAGCAGAAAGGGCCAGAAGTCTATTGGGAAGGGCACTCCTGTGCTGTCCTTCCTCTACATTATTTTTTTCATTAGGGTGGGCCTTTCCTTCAGGAGGAGAGAGGGACTGTAAACTGTCCAAAAAGACCGTGAGAAAACAGGAAGTGCTCCTAAGCACAAGAGAAAGCGAGATGAAATCTATTTGCGGGGCCTTTTCTCAAGGGACAAGAACGCTATTGTTACAAGGGCAGTTTGTGAGGAGATATCCTTCCTATGGACAAGGAGACATAAGGTTGCCAAAAATGAAGCTATCTGGTCATCGCCTCAAACCACCCATCTCAGCCTAAGGTCACAAGCATTCCAAAGCAGCAAGGAACCCAAAATTACTTGTTTTGGTATTACCTGTTCAAGTATTTGCATCTCATTCATATACATGAGATTTAGATATATTTATCATATTCAATATGCTACCAATGCATGTCCATTTGCTTTCAGTTCAATGAAAATGACAGAAGATAGTTCCACGAGTTAATAAGAGCAGGTAGAAATTTAACCAAAGCTGAAATGTATTCGGTTCCTAACACATTTATCATGTAATCTGAAATTATGCAATTCATGAAAAAATGACTGGATACAGCCTCCTCTGGAAACTAAGGATTTTACCTGACCTTGACTTTTACTAATTTTCTTTATTCACCATGTTATGAGATTTAGGCTTGCATAATAATACCTCACTTTGGGTTTGGTTGGGTTATCATAATGGAGGTCATGCTGCGGCTGACCTTGCATTTGTAAGGCTTGATGTCTGAGTGGACAATCATGTGAGCCTTGAGTGTCTGCTTCTGGACAAAGCTCTTGTAGCATAGGTGGCACTGGTAGGCTCGAATGTTGGTGTGGATCAAAATGTGGCGCTTCATGTTAGCCAGCAGGGTGAATTCACGGCCACAGATGCGGCACTTATGCTCCTTCACGCCCTGCAAAATATGTTGAAATGATTTCATGACAAGGGGAGTAGGATATGTCAAAAGTCCTTATAGATCATGCAGTTGATGAGACATTATGATTGTCATTCATTTTTAAATCCAAATGTTGCTTACATTAATTTTCTAAATCCAAATTTTGAAACTGCAAGGTTATCAGTCTGCACATTATAAAGCTCACTCAATTTATACATGGTCTGTTACAGCTAAATTCCAACATTTTGTTTGTTGTTGTCTTCTGCAACTACTTTACCTTGCCCTTATCTCCCTAAGAATATTCACACTTACCTTGTGGGTCAGGGTGTGCTGCTTGAGGTGATGGGACTGCACAAACTCCATACCACACTCACTACAGATGAACGGTCGTATGTCCTTGTGCTTCATCATATGGTTTTGCAGCTGACTTGGGTACTGGAAACTCTTGCCACACTCACTGCAGCTGTACTGTGCTGGTCCACGGTGGACTGTCAGATGTCGTTTCAGCTGTGCAAGTGTTGGAAAGTCGAGGCCACACTCCACACACACATTTTCTTGGCCCCTCTCATGCTTAATCTCATGGGCCTTAAGCTCACTTGGGTAGGCAAAACCTCGAGCACACACACTGCAACTGTATGGCTTGATATCGCTGTGTTGCATCATGTGTCTCTTTAGGTGACTCGTCTGAGTGAATGCCTTATGGCACACCTGGCACTTATGGGGACGGGCACCTTGGTGGGTGAGCATGTGTGTGTGCAGATGGCTCAGCTGCTTGAAAAGCTTCCCACAGAGGCCACAGCCATGTGGCTTGATGCCACTGTGGCCTAGGATGTGTGTGACAAGGTTGTACTTGGAAGTGTAGGACTTCTCACACATGCGGCACTTCCACCGCTTCTGTTCACCTCCTACATCCACATAGTAGCTATCATCTATGTGGATGTTCAGGCCAAACTTCTCAGCACTGCTCAGCCCAGCTTTAGAGCCTTCTGTGCCTCTTCTGTAATATCTTGGCACCTCATGTTGGTAGAAGGAATTGGGAGCAAAGTGCATGACTGAGCCTGGCATCAGGAATGGGAAAGGGACCAAGCTTGGATGGAGGGGTGGGAAGTATGGAGAAGGAGGGTGCAGGAGAAGAGAAGATGAAGGCCATATTGGCATGGGCTTTACTGTTTCTTGTTTGACTTGCACTGTATCATATCTGCCCAGAACTCTGTGAAACTGAAGCTTGTTGAGATCAATCATCTCCGGGATATATTTGGGTGGTAGAGGTTTGGTAGGGACAGGTTGAGCAATAGGGTAGGGAAGATGGGAGAGGTCAACAGTTCTGGTAATGGAATTATCTGCCCTTTTGGGCTCATAATCGGTGGAGTCCATATTGAGAGGGCTGAGCAGCTAGTCTGCTAATAAAAGAACCTCTCAGGTAGAAAGATGTGGTTATGGGTCTGGATAAGTCCTCAAATTAGTGTCAATTGGGTTGTTTTTTCTACCATAAATTATGGATTTGTCCATCACGTGCCTGGGAAGATAGACATCAAAAGTCATTAATCCATCCATCCATCATCTGTAACCGCATAGCTGGTGTAGGGTCACAGGCAAGCTGGAGCCTATCCCAGCTGACTATGAGTGAGAGGTGGGGTATGCCCTGGACAAGTCGTCAGATCATCACAGGGCTGACACAGAGATAAACAACAACTCGCACCTACAGTCAATTTAGTGTCACCAATTAACTTAACCTGCATGTCTTTGGACTGTGGGGGAAACTGGAGCATACCTACACAGAGAACATGCAAACTCCACACAGAAAGGCCCCCATCAGCCATTGGGCTCAAACCCAGAACCTTTTGCTGTGAGGCGACAGTGCTAACTGCTACTGTTTTGCCCAAAAGTCATGAATGTAAATGTAAATTCATAAGAGTTGACATAGAGAAGAGATTCATTGCAACTGATAGTCAATAGATATTTGAAAAATAAATACTAAAAGACAGACTGTAATGATAAATTAATTCTAATGACCAATATTCAAACGGGAAATGTATACAGATTGACAAACCACTTTTGTGTCACTTTTTTTTGCTTCATGTGGTTTACTGCACTCATTTTTCACTCTGGCACAGCAAGCACTTCTCTCTTTGCACCATACTACACAACAATCATTTGTTTGATACTTTTTGGTGAAATGTACATGTACTATATCTCTTTTCACCAGGGTGTCTTTGGTTAACGTTGCTAAATAGAGAGAAAGTGAATGGGGAAGATAAATACTGGAAAAAAGAGAAATATTGGAACTTCAGTAGTTCTTCGTTTTGGTATTTCGAGTTTGTGCCATTGTTATTACTCTGAAAAGAATTTCCCAAAAATACCAAAACTGTTTTTAAACTCATATTCTTAACTTTAAAATAAAAACCTAAATTCTTTTTGAAAAATGGCCCAAATTGAATAGAAAATTCTATATATGTAAAGAACACTTCATACACTTTCATCCCATAAATAGGTGATTATGATGTAAAAATACGTGTTGTTTTGAAGTCAAAGTCATATCCAACATTCACCAAATGTACTGTAGACATTGGATAAATAAAATTGACCTTATTTTTATGGCTAACCTTAAGTAGCCATAACAAGACACAGTGAAATTACACATTTTATGAAAGTATATAGTACATGCAAATGAGCAACAACAACACAACTCATAATACACCCATGAACACCCACAAAACACCTGTAAAAACTAAATAGTCTTACCTCAATGACCACAAGGACTCTGCCCAGCTTGATATCCCTAATGGATTCAGGTAATAAACTCAAGCTCCTCCTCGCTCAGGGCTCCCCGATTAAATACTACCCTAGCCTCTGTGTGTGTGTGTGTGTGTGTGTGTGTGTGTGTGTGTGTGTGTGATAGCAAGCCATGCGCTTACCTGTCGCTTGCCCTGTGCTCTGGACAATGAGCCTCCAATACAGCAGACAGCATTTGAAGTGACTTAAGAAAGAGAACAGGAACAATCATTTTGTTCCCATTTTTCAGATGAGTACCTTCGGAGAGAAGGAAGGAAGGGAGGGGAGAGGAAGTCAACAAGCCTGTGCCTTCCTGTTGAAAAATAAGGAAACATTAGATAGACATCTCCATTCCTCTTCAAACTTTTACACTTGTGTGGCTTAGAAAAGCCTAAATGTGTTCATTATTTACAGATGAATAGATTTCGAGCTGATCATCATAGGAACACATTGTGGATTCTTTAGACAAGCAATAAATACTGCAAAGAAAACCCTAATGGTACATTGCAGTTTAACTCCTCTATAGGTTGTTTGTTTTGATAGGAGTGGAGAAACCTTCCTTGTTCCAGCTAAGATACAATGAATGAAATGTTTTACTCTCTGCCTTAGGTGAAGTATCATAGTTTTATTCAAGACACACAACATGTACAAAACTGAACATTTAAGATTGAGAGCTATACACAAGAGTAGTGTATAAACCATAGAAGATTAAAGCTGAACTACATACAGTAGGTTATCATAATACAAGCTCTTTTATAATACACTGTCCACTTCTGAGTAAGTTTACTTCTGGGCTCACTGGAATTCTATTTATTTAATCATGGTTTGCTAGCTGTAGAACTGAACATCATGATGATCAGCAAAATGTGTTGTATCTGCCGACAGCTTCACATTTTCAAAGAAGCAATTTAATGAGGGCAGCACAGTGGTGCAGTGGTTAGCACTGTTATCCCACAGCAAGAAAGTTCTAGGTTTGAACACTGCAGCTGAGTGGGGCCTTTCTGTGTGGAGTTTGCATGTTCTCCCCCTTCCTCTGGGTGCTCTGGTTTTCTCCCACAATCCAAAGACATGCTGATTACAGTGGTGCTTGAAAGTTTGTGAACCCTTTAGAATTTTGTATATTTCTGCATCATCAAAACATCATCAGATTTTCACACAAGTCCTAAAAGTAGATAAAGAGAATCCAGTTAAACAAATGAGACAAAAATAT
>JAOPUC010000002.1:31690974-31701910 GCA_027564185.1 Cephalocassis borneensis
TATTTTTGTCTCATTTGTTTAACTGGGTTCTCTTTATCTACTTTTAGGACTTGTGTGAAAATCTGATGATGTTTTAGTTCATATTTATGCAGAAATATAGAAAAATTCTAAAGGGTTCAGAAACTTTCAAGCACCACTGTATGTTTCTGATTTTTGACTGTTTCTGTTTTGCTTGTTTCAGTTTGTAACTCTGAACCTTGCCTCATGTTTCTGTAATTTGTCTATAGCACACCTGTATAATAAACACCTTCCTGCACTTATATCCATCTACCACTGTTTACTTGACAGTGTCCTTTCTCCTTTTCAATATAATGTTATATATCATCACACTGCCTAATTCAGCTACAGCATATAGATTGGAAGCAATGAGTACAGTATAAAACCTGCTGCTTGCATTCTTACCTGGGAAGACAAAGATGAAGAATGCACTAATGCTACCAATAATCCTGATGCATTTGTCAATGCCTGGTATAAACACAGCAATGAGGAAACTGGTCACGATCCACACCGCAGTCAAGAAAACTCTGATGTATATTTCATAGGACTCAATCTCTTTGTCCTGCAGTAATGAATCCTGAATTCCCAACCTGTAAAACATGAAGTTGAAAAACTGATGCACCTCTAAAATGGTGTTGGTAGTGATGTTTAATATGTTCAGTACAATTCTTACAATTTTTTTTAAATTTAAGGTCAAAAGATTAAATATGTATTCATATAAAAGTATAGAATAATATGAATAAATGTCTCACAAAAAATAATAAACTCCAATAACTATAGGCAGACCTGTCAAGACAAATACATTTTTAACCCAAGCCTACAGCATTTACATTCTAGTATTCGGTGTTATAGGGATCATATATACAACCCTTCTTTTTTCCAATATGGTGAGCTGAATTATTGTCCGAGTTCCATTTTTGTTTCGACTGACCAGAGTATATTGTTCCAATAAAAGTTATACGTCTAAATGCTTTTAGACATGCATCTCTGTGCTTATTTTTTAGCAAAGGAGTTGTGTGTTGGTGTAGGAATGGAGATGATTGTGGTGCAGTTCATTGCTTATTGTTCTCTGTCTAACCCTATTCCTGCTGTTTTCAGGTCATCCTGCAACTCTTTTGGGGTGATTGCTAGCTCTTCTTTTACCCTTCTCATTAGTCTGAGTCTGTTGTGAACTCTTGCGTGGTACACCTGTCCAGTGAAGATTAGTTATTTCATGAATTTTCCCCCTATATATTATCAAACCTATTGTACTAACAGTGTCTTAACTTTTTCCACTTGAGTTTAACTATTTGATAATGTTAAGATAGATGTTATGTCAATTTTTTTTAGAAATTATCCCAATACTTTTTGCTGTCTAAATGTAAATATGAAGTGGATATGCACACAGTAAGTATTTTAAATAGCAAAAAAATAAAGTATTTCCCCTCACTGTATCATGGTCATTAATGTGGAATACTGTACTGAAGTCCAACAGCACCTTAAAAAAAACAATTCATGGACGCAGTTATAGCTACAATTAAATCTATAAAAAGGTACAACAATAAGGCATATTTTATATAGACTACCTTCCAAATATAAGAACAGTGGGGTAGGTGGTTATAACTGAGATCCCATAGAGTAACCTTGCAATGAGCATAAAGACATCAGCTTCACTGTATGACATGAGAACATCAGCAGCAACATTCATCCCAAAGGTGAGATACCCATAGATACCTAAGAACTCAAAACAGAAAATGTTCTTAATACAAGTCTGTGCACTTAAAAACAAAAATACCATGTCACAAAATCCAACAAAAGAATTGCCATAAATCTGATTTAAATTAAAACTGAAAGCTTTACTGCAAGCAAATTCTCTAATAAAATTCCAATGATATAATAAAAAAAAGTAACACTGCCAAAACACACACACACAGCTCTGGAAAAAAAATTAAGAGACCACTGCAAAATTTATGAGTTTCTCTGGTTTTACTATATATAGGTATGTGCTTGAGGAACATGAACATTTTTGTTTTATTCAATAAACTACTGACAACATATCCCCAAATTCCACAAAAACTATCGGCCACTTAGTGCATTTAACTGCAGAAAATGACAACTGGTCAAAATAACAAAAAAAAAGATTAAATGTTTTCAGACCTTGGATGATGCATAGAAATCAAGCTCATATTCAATTTTAAACACAGTACTAATAAAATTCAACTAACTCAGCTTTGTTTGATGGCTTGTGACCATCCATCTTCCTCTTTATCACATTCCAGAGATTTTCAATGGAGTTCAGGTCTGAAGATTGGGCTGGCCATGACAAGGTCTTGATTTGTGGTCCTCCGTCCACACCTTGATTGACTTGGCTGTGTGGTATGGAGCACTGTCTTGTTGGAAAACTCAATCCTCAGAGTTAGGGAACATTGTCAGAGCAGAAAGAAGCAAGTTCTCTTCCAGATTAACCTTGTACATGGCTTGATTCATGTTTCCTTCACAAAACAAAAAGCTGCCCCATTCCAGCCTTGCTTAAGCACCTCCAGATCATCACCAATCCTCCACCAAATTTCACAGTGGGTGCAAGAAGTTGTGGCTTGTAGGCCTCTCCAGGTCTCCATCTAACTATTAAATGACCAAGTGATGGGAAAAGCTGAAAATTGGACTCATCATACAAGATCACCTTACTCCAGTCCTCTGTGGTCCAATCCTTATGGTCTTTAGTAAACCTCAGCCTGGCTCTTCATTGCTTCTCATCGATGAAGCACTTTTTTCTAGCTTTGCATGACTTCAACCCCACCTGGAGGAGCCTGTTGCAAACTGTTCTTGCTGTGCAGTTAACCCCAGCTGCCATTTGCCACTCTTTTTTTTTAGGTCATCCTACAGTTGTTGAGTGACATTTTAAGGAGTTGACGATCATCCCAATCAGTGGAGAGTCATTTTCTCCCTCTGTCAGTCTGTCACTTTGTTGTCCCCAATGTCTGCTTCTTGACCTTGTTCTTATGAACAATTTTGTCTTTGAGTCTTTGAAATTTTGAGAATGGAAGCAACCTGACACTCATGGTATCCCTCTGCCAGTAAAGTCAGAATTGAACCCTTCTTTTTCCTCACTCAAAACTTTTAACTCTTTTGGCATGATGAATACATATTTTTATATTCCAATTAAATTTAAGGTACTACGAGCACTATTTTTGTCATCCAAACTGATCCAACTGCAAGAGGATAGTGATGACCACAGCAGTGGTTTTTATACTTTTCCTCATTAAATAAGATTTGGTTCAGGTGATCACCTCATCAGTACCTCATTAAGTAAAATGAGGTGTGCTTGTGTTGGAACTCTAGCACAGACAGTGGAATGAAATGGTTGTCACAGATAGACAAGCTGATTTAAGGGGAAAAAATGAAGTGGTCAAAAAAAGAGAAAAATGTATAAAAGAACAAATATTTTCCCTCTGTAATATGTTCAGAATGCAGAGTAACGTGTGATGGGCAAATTCCACTTATGCGAGTGAATGAGGGTGCGCACTGGTCCTGACCTCCTGAATACTTTCTATAAGCCGCAGCTTGTAAGTCGTTTCTTTAGGCTGAAACTTGGTGAAAAATGAGAGACAGCCCCGATTCTGATTCCTTCGCCTTCTCTCTCTTTTCACTCGTCAGTGAGCACGCTGCACAATCGGCCTTCGTGCTCTGGGTTTTTTCCTGCATGTCCGGCTGAGGAAGAGCCCGGCGCGCAGCCCTGTCACCTGAACCAATTACAGATGGGCCGATAGCTCAGCAGCCATGCTTTGTTGATAGGGAGCTTGAGAGTTGTCAAGTAAATCCAAAGAGCGGGAAGAAAAATTGGAGGAACGTGGACGGAATATAAATGGGGGCATTGCGGTATGGAAGTGTGAGCGAGAGAGGGACGTCTGAGTTCGTCATTCTTTAAGAGCTCAGAACTGCATCGACTGAACCTGAGCTTCCTGTCAGAGTTCATTTGTTCGCTGTCTAAGCATGGCTCGCAGCACAGTACGCTAAATATTCTCAGCAGCCGCAAAAACACACAAACACGCTGGTCCTAATGCAGTCAGTGGTGGATTATGAGGGGCATGCATAAGTACAGCCGGGGGGGTGGGGGGTGTCTGGCTACTACATGAACCGGAAAAAATGAGAATCACAGCAGGAGAGTATGGACATTACAGGAGCATGTGTGTGTCTGAGTGATGGATTAACTTTGGGAGCGTGTGGCTAGCCGATCATCTAAATGACATGACATGCGACGTCTGCACACTCAGATGTGATTCAAAGGAGCAACCTCGAGACAGGACCCTGGAGGCGAACGTGTTTGTGTGTGTGTTGATCTCTCCTGCAGTCTGGGCAACAGACAACAGCAGGAGAAGAAAAGCCTAGGCGTAATTGGACAGAGGTTTTATCCCCTCTGACCAATTAAACTGCATCTATGCACATACAAACAACCAATCAGAGACCTCATGCCAAGCTGAGGAGATAGGAGAATTAGTTCTGGCAACACACACACACACACACACACACACACACACACACGCGTATACACATTGGGAAATATCATATACCTTTGCACACACAAATGAATGCTTGCAGTGATGAGAGAGTTGGAGCCGAATGGTGCAGTGCTCAGTGTATATGTGTGTTTTCCACAGACGGTGCTGGAGCCGGTGCTTATCCAGGGAACCAAAAAGCCTTTTTGTGAACCAGCCAACATTTCCACTGATTTAAGAGCTGAACTGTTGTAGATGTAATTAGATGTGGGAGTTTACTGACAAAGGCCTTAAAAGATTAACTGTGAATAGCTTTACAAGTTGTACTTTGGTTTTGAGAACTTATTTTATAGTTCAAGGACAAATTCTTCAAATGCATCTGTGCACGACACAAAGAATAGATGTGAAATCAGAAAAAGTGCAGGTTTAACGCTTTCGGGTGCTTGATGATATTTACAGTATTATTAGCATCCAAGTTGAAGACTTGGACCATGATCTGGTTCAGTCAGATGTTAAGCCTAGATCACAACCGGACGTACGATTTTTTGGCTGTGCGATTTTTGGCGTCTCCCCCAAATCGCTGCGGTTTTTTTGTTCGTGGAGAAAGACGAACATTGGCCGTAAGTTTGTCTTGCAACCTGAAAAAACCGTAAGCGCCCGTAGAGTTTGTTTGACATGACAAAGAACCTCTGCGGCCGGTCTGCGGCCGGTCTGCGGCCAGTCTACGGCTCGAAAATCAGCACGTCACACACATGCCCTCTGTGTGTTTCTTGCGTTTTTCGCACATACCGGTAGACCGGCCGTAGGAGCACGTACAGCTGGTTGTGACTGAGGCTTAAGGGATATGTCTTCTGGCATGTTTGTTTAAGAAATGAGAAGCTACTCACTGCGTCAGTTAAGGTTAAAATAATTGTTGCCAGCTGAAACATTAATCACTGCAGTAACTATCTAATCAAAGACTCATTTGCTTATTTTAAATCCAACTTTTTTTGGCCATGCATATTCATTAGATTTGTCATCATTATGAGATTGGTTTTGGTGGCAGATTTTTTTTTTTAAATCCTTTTTTTACTCTATGTATATACTATCCTATAATACAGATGAGGAGGTGAGGGTTAAAGTCTTTACTCAAAGTCAAAACACTACAGGGATTTGAACTCAAACTGTTTAGCTGGAAAATGTTACCTTTAAAAATCTGCTTTCTCTTGTCAAGACATCCGAGCTTTACATTAAAATTCTCTGACATGAAGGCCAAATATATTTCCATGTAATAGAAATATATTAACAAGAAATTACACTAAATGCTTGTATTTATAGTTTTATTATAGTCAGTGATTCTGGTTAATGTGGTTGGCTGAAAGGTACACAAGTTTGTGGACGCTCAGATGTTCTTGTTGAACATGCTACTCCAGATTTCATCCCTGTTTGCTGTTATATCTCTTCTAGGAAGGCTTTCTATGATATTTTGGGAGTGTGGCTATGGGGATTTGTATTCATTCAGCTCCAAGAGCATTAGTGAGATCAGGTACTGATGTCAAGTGAGATGACTTGGTGTGCTGCCGGCTTTCAAAGTCATCTCAAAGGTGTTCAATGGGGTTGAGGTTAGGGATCTGTACAGGACACTCAAGTTCTTCCACTCCAACCTTCTGAAACCATGGTGCTTGCTTTGTGTGCAGAGGCATTGTCATGCTGGAACAGGTTTAGGCCTCTTAGTTCCAGTGAAGGGAAATTGTAAAGCTACAGTGTACAAAGACCTTCAATACAATTGTGTGATTCCAACTTTGTGGCAACAGTTGGGGCGAGGAACAGATATGAGCATGACGGTCAGGTGTCCACATACTTCTGGCCATGTAGTGTACATGATACACTGTCAAAATCAAAGCAACATTTTTCATCACACCATATATTTTAAGAAATGATCATAGTGCAAGTCTAAGATTTCCAATATTAGTGTATTACTCTATATTAGAAATTCATATGACAGCATGTCACAAAAATGAAAACTTTTCCTTCTTTCACTCTACCTCTCCTCCAGCGCTTCAGCTCATTCTCCAGGCGCTGGATAATGACCTTCAGTCCTCTATTCTTCTCCTTCTCTTTCTCATACTTCTTCTTCCACTCCTCAGCCGTCAGCTCCATGTTGACTGACACTGTGTTCTTGATGGTCTTGGCTCTGTGTATGTTTGTGTGTGTGAGAGAGAGATGGAGTTCCATGATGTTATTCTTTAATTATATATATTAAGGCACTGCCTAAAAGTGGAGCTCCCGATGAGTGTAAAATGTGTTAGTAAATAATCCCATGTTATTAAAAAAAAAAGTAAATTAAAATAAGTGCTGGATAAAAACCCATCTATCTTATGTAAATAAAGATACAAATTTCATTGTCCAGTGGTCAAGTGTTTATGAGATACTTTGTCTTGCACTTACAATCGGGTTTCCTGTGGTCGCAAAAGCCAGCAAAATTCAGGTCGATGCTTTACCATATTCTCTTAAGTATGCAACTTTGCTCCGCACACAGGGAGCTCCGCTACAATTTTTTGTTCCTTTTTTAGCTAAGTAATAATTAGTCTGTTACTAGAACTGGTGCTCTCTCAGGGTTCCTTTGCTTTAATTAAGCACTGAACTGGAGACTGGCCTCTAATGAGCACTAAAGCTCAGTGTGTAATTAAACTAAACTAACCACAAGTACAAACACTAAAGGAATAAACAGAAAACACGCATGGTCATACACTTTTCTCTGACACAGTAATATGGGTGAAAAATCCTTAATAACACACAGAGGAGCAGCAAATTGATTTTGTAAATCACTTGAACAATGCTCTCCTGTTTACATAAAACTGAAACACATTGCTGTCTCACAGACAGTATTGGAGCTCTGAAGACTTCTCTAAAGATGCTAGCACTGAGTCTATAAATATCTTATCATGGAAGGACAATACAATGATTTACTCCTCTTGTTGATAGACATTGATGAAGACTAAAAACAATGAATATAATATCACATCAACACAAGAATCTGTCAGGAGTGGCGAGCTGAGGTGAAGTGAGGACCCAAGAGCAGACTCAGATGGCAGAAAAGCAATGGTACAGTAGGCCTCAGGCAAAAATCAGTAGTCAAAAACAGGCCAGGAGGTCAAAAACACAGAGGAGCAGGTAGACACGATCAGGGACAAAAAACAGGACAGAAAAAATCTTCACAAAAACTGATGAACACAGGGACAAGGGAAATCCAGGCAGAGGTAGCAAAAGACACAATTCAAAAAGAACAGGCAGGCAAAAACAGGGACAAACAACTTGACAGAAAAATTTGACAAAAAACAAGGAGAAACTCAGGCAGGGGGAATCAAGAAGACACAATACCAGTGAACTGTAGAGAGGTGAGGAAAGTCTACAAAAGACAGTCTGGCAAATGGAGAAGCTCCAAACAGTTCTTAAAAAGCCCTGACTGATGGGAGAGGAGTGGTAGCAGGTGTGGGAGTGTCACTTCAGGAAATGGCCTTCAGCAAGACAGGACTGAATTCCTGTCCTGGAGCCAGTCTGGAGCCAGCATGGAAGTCCCACAATCTAAGGCATAGATGGACTGGACCGGACTGTAACAGTTTCATACAGCATCGCTATAACAACTAGCTGTAGCAGAAAACAAACTACTGATACCAAAAGTGAGTAGAGTCGAGTCAAGCTGGTACCATGCAGTTGAAAAGGGCCATTACTGGTCATGATATAGTATACCTTTTTTAAGATGCCTCACATAAGACATCGCTGCACAAATTTAAAGGTTCTTAATCAATAGCAATTATTTGACTCTTGATTATTGCATACTTTTTTATGTAAAAAAAAACACTTGCACAATAAATAGCCTATACAATAATAGCCTGTCCTGTATATTCATTTTAATGTGACAGGCTGAACATAAGAGGTTTATCAAATATGTAAATTAAAAGAATAAAATAAGTCTATGGAAAACTGCAAGTAGCTGAAATTGATAGAAAAAGCTGGTGTAACTCCACCCCACCCTCCTTTTATTAGTTAAAACTAGAATAAATATTGCTAACAAGCAAATAATAAATTGTCTTTTTAAAAGTTAAAGTCCTGTGCAATCCACCCTAAGCACACTATCTGATGTTTATACATGGATCAGCTGTAAAATTAAAAATACTGGCAGGTTACAGTGCCACCTGTCAAGGGGTGGGATACATTAGGCAACAAGAGAACAGTCAGTTCTCAAAGCTGATGTGTTGGAAGCAGGAAAAATGGGTAAGTGTAAAGATCTGAGTGACTTTGACAAGGGCCAAATTGTGATGGCTAGATGACTCAGTCTGGGTCTGAGCATCTCCAAAATGGCACCTCTTGTGAGGTGTTCCCAGTATGCAGTGGTAAGTACCTACCAAAAGTTAATGCTGACACCTTTCTGTTTTAGCCAGCATTCACTTTTTCAGCAGTTTGTGCTACAGTAGCTCTTCTGTGGGACTGGACCATATAGGCTAGCCTTCGTACCCTATGCAAATCTGCCTTTGACACACATGACCCTGCCACCAGTTCACCAGTTGTCCTTCCTTTGACCACTTTTAGTAGGAACTAATCACTGCATTCTGGGAACATCCCACAAGAGGTGTCATTTTGGAGATGGTCAGACCCAGTCATCGAGTCATCACAATTTGCTCCTTGTTGATTAGATTAGATTAGATTAGATTAGATTAGATAACTTTATTGAGATAAACAGATAAACAGACAAAAGAAATAGAGTAAACTTCTAGATAAATTTAAAATTAAGTATTTACATATACAAATATAAAAAAAGAATAAAATATGGGGAAGAGAGGAAAGGGGGAAGGAGGGAGGAAATGTGGGGAGAAGGGGGGCGGTAGGAGAGATATTGCACTTTATATTGTACATTTTCTGGTATTGCTTATTGTTAGGCTAGGCTACTGCTCCTTCCCGTCCTCTGTCCTCCTGTTACCCCCCTCCCTCCCAGAGAGGAGATGTACAGTCTGATGGCATGAGGGACAAAGGAGTTTTTGAGTCTGTTCATCCTGCACTTGGGAAGGAGCATACTGTCACTGAACAGGCTCCTCTGGTTGCTGATGACGGTGTGCAGAGGGTGACTGGCATCGTACATGATGTTCAATAGTTTGTCCATAGACCTCTTCTCTGCCACCATCACCAGTGAGTCCAGCTTCATGCCAACCACAGAGCCGGCCCGCCTGATCAGTTTGTTCAGCCTGGATGTGTCCTTCTTGGATGTGCTGCCCCCCCCCCCCAGCACATCACGGTGTAAAACAGGATACTGGCGACCACAGACTGATAGAACATCCACAGGAGTTTCCTGCAGATATTAAAGGACCACAGCCTCCTAAGGAAGTATAGCCTGCTCTGTCCCTTCACTCAGATCCTTATGCTTGCCCATTTTTCCTGCTTCCAACACATCAACTTCAAGAACTGACTGTTCTCTTCCTGCCTAATATATCCCACCCCTTGACAGGAGCCACTGTAACAACATACAATTATGTAAACATGTAATTCACTTTACCCGTCAATGTTTTTAATTTTATGGTTGATCGGTGTATACTCACTGGTTATACAGCCATTGCTATTTTTTCCCAAAACTGTATCTATTATAATGGTAAAAATGAAATATTTTAAAAATACATTTAAGCCACTCTGTGCTTGTACTGCTACAAATATCTAAGTTTGCACTGGTGCAGTCTGTTTGAAAATTATTGTGCACAAAAAACAAATATAGAAAATTAAACTTAAAGCCACACTTTTAAAGATAGTAAGATCTTTGGCCCAGGCCAAAATCATGTAGAACATGAATGTGGAGGTTTTTACCTTATGCAGTGTTAAATAATTTTTCTAAAAGTGCATGTCTACAATACATTTGTAGTGTAAATATTAAATGAGCTGTCTTAATCCAGGTTTTCTTCATACACATTCCTTGAAATTGGACAGGTCCATTTGAATTGCCATTTTGTTGATAGTTTCTGTAAACTTTGAAAAGTATGGCTGTCTTTGAATTTTTTTTTTTACCTCTCAGATGGCTTGCACAATTGTCATTCTTTATGTAGACAAAATGTGCAAAGCAATCTCTTTTCAGGACTTTGATGAGCTTACACAGAAAAGTTATTTTTAAAATTTTATTTTCATTTAAAATTTAAGCGGAAGTTACCCAGTTAAGTTCACATATATAAAAACATATATTACAGACCATTTTCACATTGTGTGATCTTGTGCAGCCCAGTGTGCACCAACCTTTCTAAATGTCACCATGAATCATGATTTTGGCAGAAACTCCCAATGTGTGATGAAACTTAATACACATTAACAATTATGTGACATTTGCAAAGAGTTTAAAATCAATATAGAACAAAAACTGTTAAAGGGTTAGTTCGAGATTTTTCACATAAAGCCCTGTTTTTAGGTTGTCTGGGATGAGTTAGAGTGCTTGTGATCAAAATTTGGACATTTGC
>JAOPUC010000002.1:31850226-31866979 GCA_027564185.1 Cephalocassis borneensis
TTCTGGGAAGTGTGCCAAGGACTGCATTGTAGGTGGCTGATAAGTGGTGTCTCAGACCACCTCCTCTGTTCAGTGATTGTTGTTCCAGGTTGACGAAGAGGGCTTCTTTTACTCATCTTTCAAACCACCGGTCTTCTCTGGCTAGAATGCATACACTGCAGTCCTGAAATAAGTGTCCTTTGTTATTGAGATGAAGATAAACTGCAGAGTCCTGGCCTGAGGAACTGGCTCTCCTCTGTTGTGAAGTAGTTGTTTTGTTTCCTCAGTGTACAGGTCTGTGCATTCCGCACTGCACTGAATTGCGTACACTACATTGTCCTGTTTGTGTCTGGGTATTCTGTCCTTTTTGGTGGACCAATTTCTGCCTCAGTGTGTTACTGGGTCTGAAGTGTACAGGGATTTTGTGTTTGTGGAAGATCCTCCTGAGTTTCTCAGATAGTCCAGAAATGTAGGGAATAACAGTGGTTTTTTGCATTTGTTGCGGTTTTCTTCTGTCTGTTATGTTTCTTTTTCTGGTCTTGATGAAAGCCCAGTTGGGATACCCACACTTCTGAAGTGCTTCCTTGATATGTTTTTGCTCCTTCTCTTTTCCCTCGCAGGAATAGTCTGAGCCCTGTGGTGTGAGGTTCTAATGACCCCCACTTTGTGTTCCAGTGGGTGGTGAGAATCAAACAGTAGGTACTGGTCTGTGTGTCAGGGTTCCTGGTAGACCTCGATGCTAAGGCTTCTGTCTTGTTTGATGTGCACGCTGCAGTCCAAAAAGGCTAGGTTGTTTCCAGTGAGGTCCTCCCAAGTGAACTTGATGTTGATATCCACTGCATTGATGTGATCTGTGAAGGCTTCCACCTCATAGGTTTGATTTTAACCCAGGTGTCATCCACATAACTGAACCAGTGGTTGGGAGCGACTCCGGAAAAAGTGGTCAAGGCTTTGTTTTTCACTTCCTCCATGTATAGATTGGCCACTATAGGGGACACCGGTGATCCCATGGCGCATCCATTCTTCGTCTGTAGAAACGTTCATTGAACTGGAAATAGGTGGTGGTCAGGCAGGGGTCGAGCAGGGTGCAAATGTGGTCTGTGGTGAGGTTCATTCTGTCCAGTAAGGTGCTTTCTTGAAGTCGTTTCTTAACCACTTCGACTGCTTCTGTGGTGGGAATGCAGGTGAAAAGAGAAGTGACATTGTAGGAAATCATGGTTTCATCTGAGTCTAGCTTTACGTCTGCAACTTTGGTAGCAAAATCCTGGGAGTTATTGATCTGATATGGCATGTTTCTGACAAGGGGAGCCAGGATGGTGGTTAGGTGTTTGGCAGTGTTATAGGTGACAGAGTTTATGCTGCTGATGATGGGTCTGAGTGGAGCCCCTTCCTTGTGAATCTTGGGGAGACCATAAATGAGAGGAATGGTTTCCCCGGGGTAGTGTCTGTAGTACACAGATCAGTTGATGGCACAGTCCTTTTCTAGTTGCTGTAGGCAGCCCACAACTTTCTTTTTATAACTGCTGTTGGGATCCTGCCTTAGGGTTTCGTAGGTGGCTGTGTCGCTGAGGAGACTGGTCATCTTTGAGTGGTAGTCCGCTGTGTTTAGCACCACTGTGCATCTTCCTTTGTCAGCAGGAATGATGTTGTTCCAGGCTCTTTGAAGCGATGTAAGAGCCCTCCTTTCTTGAATGGTGAGGTTGGAGGGGGGTGTTTTCGCACTGGTAAGGGCAATTGATACTTTCAGTCTAAGTTGTTCCGTCTCTGTGGTGGTTGTATTGTTGTTTCTGATGGCTGACTCTGTGGCTGTGAGGAGATCTACCACTGGTATCTGCTCTGGTGAAACTGCAAAGTTTAGTCCTTTGAATAAAACATCCTTCTCTGGTTGGGTGAGTTCCCTGTCAGATAAGTTCTTCACCCACTTCTCTTGGATGTCAGGTTGCATTGCCTGATCAGATTTCTTACTCAAAGTCAGCACTTCTGTCTTGTGTGAAGACATGGTTTTAGACAGCAGTGTTTTGAAATTTGCATATCTGTCATTCCTTGCCTTTGTTGTGTTGAGACCTGTGCCTTCTCAAACCTGGACTACCTGGTACTTGGAACTCCCCACTAGTCAGACAGAACTGAAGAAGCCTTTTGGATGAGAGGTGAAACTTCTTCAAGAATTTCAAGTAGTAGTAACACAATCATGAGTGTTACTGGAAGCTATACTATAGTCACCATATACTGCATATCTACAGTATTTTTAAAATTCATACTCTGAAGCTTGTTTTTTTTCTTTTAACAGATATATTTTTTTCCACATTATGCATCTCCAGGGTGCTTTAGTAATTAATTTAATTAGGGCCTGAGCACAGGCCATGCAAGGCCCTATTGTTTTCGTACAGATTCTTTATTATTTAGGCGTGAGAACCGGAGGTGCAAGAGGCTGCTGCACTGGAGGTGCGAGGCCCAATTGTTTTCCTACAAATTCTTTATTATTATTATTATTATTATTATTATGGCCCAAGCACCAGAGGTGAAAGGCCTCTGGTGTCCAGCAGAGGCCGCTGCAGCAGAGGTGCAAGGCCCTATTGTTTTCCTACAGGTTCTTTATTATTATGAGGGCCCGAGCACCCAATGTGCAAGGCCCTATTGTTTCTGTACAGATTCTTTATTATTATTATTATTATTATTATGGTCAGAGCACCGAAGGTGCAAGGCCCTATTGTTTCTGTACAGATTCTTTATTATTATGAGGGCCTGAGCACCGGAAGTGCAAGGCCCTATTGTTTCTGTTCAGAGTCTTCTACTTATCATCATTATTAGGGCCCGAGCACTGGAGGTGCAAGGCCTCTGGTATCCACCAGAGGTGCAAGGCCCTATTGTTTCTGTACAGATTCTTTATTATTATGAGGGCCCGAGCACTGGAGGTGCAAGGCCCTATTGTTTTTGTACAGCTTCTTCTTCTTGGGGCTCGAGCACTGGAGGTGCAAGGCCCTATTGTTTCTGTACAGATGATGATGATGATTTATTATTATTATTATTATTATTATTATAGTCCAAGCACCAGAGGTGCAAGGGCTCTTTTATCCACCAGAGGTCACTACACTGGAGGTGCAAGGCCCTATTGTTTCTGTACAGATTCTTTATTATGATGAGGGCCTGAGCACTGGAGGTACAAGGCCCTGTTGTTTCTGTACAGATGATTCTTCTTATCATTATTATTAGCACTCGAGCACTGGAGATGCAAGGCCTCTGGTGTCCCACCAGAAGCCGCTGCACTAGAGGTGCAAGAGGTGCAAGGCCCAATTGTTAGTTTCTGTATGGCTGCTGCTTCTTTTTTTTCCTCTTCTTCTTGGGGCCCGAGCACCGGAGGTGCAAGGCCCTGTTGTTTCTGTATAGATTATTATTATTATTATTATTATTATTATTATTATTATTATTATTATTATTATCCACCAGAGGCTGCTGCACCAAAGGTGCAAGGCCCTACTGTTTCTGTACGGATTCTTCTTCTACTTTATTATTAATATTATGAGGGCCCGAGTACTGGAGGTGCAAGGCCCTATTGTTTCTGTATGGATTCTTACTTACTTACTTACTTACTTACTTACTTACTTACTTACTTACTTGACTTTGCCATTTTTGAGGTGGTTCCCATGGGCAAAAACTCATGAAATTTGATGCACGCATCAGTCATGGACACTGCTACTTAGGGATGGAGGCTTGATCCCAGGTGTGTCTGGGGGGGGACTCATAGCACCCCCACACTTCATTGAAACTTCTGCCCAGTTTCACCTATTCATGTCAAAATTGGAAAGGTGTGTGTGGGGTGCCCAAAGATGAACAAAATTGTAATGTACATTGTATTAGTCAGTTGAATTGCGAAGGGATTTGCAATATCTTGCAAGATATTGAAAAGGCGATGCAATAAATTTATATGTTAAGCCACACAAACAGGAAATGTCATACATTCGCCATGCATTGTCTGATATGGCTCAAACTTCACAGGTTATAGGATATGATGGTTCTGATATCCACATGCTCAAAGTGACCATCTGGTATAGCGCCACCATTTGGACCTGGACTGTAATGACTCCAGTGCCTAAAATCTCCTCACTGGTGGCACACATCAGATACCCAGGAGTTTGTCGCACATCTTACATGCATGTGTATTGTATCATGATCACGTGTGACGGTCACGGAACCGGAAGTGTGAGAGCCGCTTGTGGCTATATTTAATTTTGATCTCTTAACAACTCTGGCTTAATTTTTTTTTGTGTACATGTCATTTCCCCATCAGAACAGTAATTTTGAGAGCCCTCCTCACTTTTAAGTAACACTCAACACCCCAACATGGATATTACTGATTTAATAAGCCAGCTAAAATATTGTCTGAATAAATGGGTTCAGTATTATTCATTTTTCATTTTTCACTATTCAGTAGGATTAATATTAATAGTGAATAATTAACTAGTCCACTAGTCACACCGTTGTTTTTATAATGGGCTTCCAGGATGTAATCTCAGACTAAGGTCTCCTTTGATTTGCATGAGGTACTTCCTCCCAGCTGGCCTTGTTATTGCATCACTTAGACACAGGTATTGTAAAATGATCTGGGATTACTCTGGAGGGCACTGCAGGAACTCTGCTCTGTGTCTTCTGAAACCTAATACCTACACGGATGGGAGCCTGCACTGATTGAACACTTCCTTCATTATATTAAGACAGAGGATGGGGGGGGAAGACAGCTAGGTGTTTTAGTGGGTAGCTCTGTGGACTTTGTGTGAGCTGTCTATATTGGTGCACTGGGAAATCCTAAGGTTTGCTGACAGAACACATCACAGAGCTCATTTATTAAAACGGCAGGTTTTTTTTTTAAATAAACGTGAATAAAGATGGCAGTGGAAATCTGTATAAATGGTGGGCTTTCTCCAACAGCAAGCAGGCAGCTATTTCTGCTACTCTTTCAACAATAAAGCCTATTATTTATCTCCATTTCTTAATTCTCAGGGTGTCTAAGGGAGACTGGGACAGATTTGATATTAAACTTTTTTCCTACAAAGGTCTCTGATGAGTACTTTGTCTTTTTCTCCCCCCCCCCAGTTGGAGCTCTGATTTTCAAGTCGACCTGTAAAAGTGGGCTTGTTTAATATAGAACAGATTGAGGTATAGAGTCTGTTTTTCAAAACCTTGTAAAACCAGTTAGAGTTGTTATATTAGGTTCATTATGTAAATGTGTTTTTGCAAAATATTGTATAAAGCGTTTGGTTCTCTCTTCACCTACGAAACACATTTGATTAAAATTGTCATTAGATTTGTATTGATGCTATTTCTAGGCAGACTTTTTTTTTTTTTTAACTGTCAAGGTTCAGATTAAACCCATACAAGGAGTCAAATGGGCTCATAAATAAAGGAACTCGGTCATAAATATTGGAACACTTTTTATAATGGTGAGTAACAGAGTTAATTAAAAAATATAAATAAAAAATTCACCAAATCGTGGTTGTGCTGCTCAGACTTCTGTGATGCCCAGACTTCACTTTGAGAGACATGAGTTGAGGGGATGCAGTACTGCTCACAACTTATGAGACCAGTGCTGTGTTATTTTAAATATCCTATTACAAGTTGAAACAGAATTGCAGCTGCTAAGTGACCAGAACTTTATGAACTTAAAAAATCTGATCTGATAAGTAGCGAAGCGGATTCTATAAATAGAGATGCTCAATGAAGGGCAGTAGGCTTTTGTGCATAGATTAATAGCCGAACAGAGTTTCGTTGAATCACTGAAACGTAGTATCTCTGTGTTTGTGACTGAGCAGCTAAAACCGATTTGAATAGGTGGCTCACCTGAGGGTGGGGTGGAACAGTGACCCTTCTTCATAAAAGTTACATCTGGTCAAATCTGATGAGCTTACTTTTTCATTCCTCACTTTATCCTTCTTGTTTTAATTGATTTTGTTCAGCATTTTCATACATGATTTGTTTATTTGCTGAGGATGGAAACTTGACTCACATGCATAATTTGACCAAAAGTATGTGGACACCTGAAAATCACACCCATATATGTTTAACATCTAATTTGAGATTTAGTCTCCAAAGGGCACTCTTCTGTGGAGGCTTTCCACTAGATTCTGGGAAATGGCTGTGGAGATATGAGATCAGGCACTGATGTTGGATGAGGATGGGGTGCAGTCGGTGTTCCAGTTCATCCCAAAGGTGTTCAGTGAGATTGATGTCAGGGCTCTGTGCAGGACACTCAAGTTCTTCCTCTCAAACCTTAGTAAGCCATGTTTTGATTGATTTTGCTTTATGTTCAGGGGCATTGTCATGCTAGAACGCGTTTGGGACTTGTTCCAGTGAAGGGAAATTGTAATGCTGCAGCATATAAAGACATTGTATACAATTGTGCACTTCCAACTTTGTGGCAACAGTTTGGGGAAGAACCATATATGGGTTGGGTATCCACATTGCTCATATAGGGAATGTATAATTGAAGTTTTAATAAAAATCATAACTACAGAGTCCAATAACTACCTGCAGGTGAGTTTGAAAGATGTATTTCTCTGTGATTTTAACCTGAAACAACTTTATAAAATAAAACAAAACAAAAACCAACACATACTTCCACAACTGTGTATATACACCTACATATTAAAATGACCTTCAGTAAAAAGAGGTCAAACTATTCTGCCATCTGTTCACCATTTTATCATCTTATTTGATCTTTTTTTGTCTTCTAAAAAGAACAGTTTCATTTGAATCAACCTCAGACATCAACACCTCTCTCATTTTAAGGCATTGACAGTTTTGTGAATCATATTCAGATCTGTTCATATGCCATTTCATGTATCCAAATGTGTACATTGATGAACAAGAGACGGTGTGCCTTTTTTCCCTTTCTTTTCTTTGTTTTCTTTACCAAGTATTGTTTGAAACCACATTGTGTACATCTTCATTGGCAGGCTGTAGCGCAAAACAGTCTTGGCTATCTCATGCATTCATTCATGTGGATTTGAGCATTTTCTCGACAATAAATATTACATTTCTGCAACTGGAGAAGTGTCCATAATGACGTTCTCTCTTTTCCTTGAATGTTGATCCACTCATGTTTCTGTAGTTCCATAAAGTTGTTTTTCTCCTTTTAATCTATATATTTTCATGTCATGTTTTAAAAGGCAAAATTGTCATAAGGATAATGGTTTGCATTTCCATTCTTCAATCAAAAGTTTAAATAAATTATCAAAAGAATGTTTGTGTGATAAAGACAGGACTATAAGTCCTAGGCAGAGAATTAAATTCAGACGCAGTAGGGCCAGGGACTTGCCATGCAGTTATCAGGACTACAGGATTTTAATACAGGATGATTAATGATAGAATGCTAACAAATACAAATTATAATGTCTGAAATAAAGGTATTTACTAATGTTTATAGTCCAGATAATGTTATGTTGGTATTTTAATCTTTAAACTGTAATTTGCTATACAATGGGAAATGTCATTGAGAGTAACAGTGGGCTGTGATACAATCTACTATTAAAATAACACAGCTGACTGTAGCTTTCGTGGAATTTTTCCATAATATTATCTGTTACTGAATGCCATTTGAGTATGTTAAATTTCTCTTAAGGGCATTTAAAATACGTTTTAAACAGTTACTCTGAATAAAAATCATAAAATTGGAAAATTTGACTAAAATAAAGCCATGATGTAGTGATATATGTAGTTGATATTACATTTATAATACACAAATGTATGTTAACTCACTTTCTGGTATATTTTCCAGTGGCTGGTACTTCTCAGCTTCATCGTCTTTCACACACAAAGACCCTCTTTCCTATTTCACATGTAAGCACATGACAACAAAGCCAGTAACCGACTTGGAGAGCTTGCCAGTTTGGCACTCTTGCATTTATTCTCTCACACACACACACACACACACACACACACACACACACACACACACACCCCTGTGCACACTAATGCACACATTGCTGCCGTCTAGTCTCATTGTTCAAGGTCACGGTGTAACCCGTGACAGCTAGAGGGGTGATGTTCTGACCCAACAAGCCCTTCCTTTGATAGCAGCTTGGCAGGATTCTTTGTACACCCCTAGATGTACATGATCAAGCCTAATTCTTTTCGGCAAGGATCTTTAAGAGAAACATTGCTGGCATTTGCTAAATAATTGCTTCTTGTCTTTTGTCTGCCTGGGATGAAAGGATCCAGGCACGCTGAATTAGGCTAATACTAGTCCATGTACTCCACTTTTTCTAACCCTTGCTGAACAGTAGACGTCTGCATGGTCAATAGTGGGAGATGACAGCAGGCCATATCAAGCTCTAGTGTCACTCCTGCAGGGACTGATGGCCTTTATCCTGCATGACAGAGGAAAAATACTTGGATTTTGGGACACATGAGGGCAAGAAGACGTGAGCTTTGAGTGGCTCCTCCGTCAAAACACCAATGGAACCGGAACGAAACATGGTGGATGAAGAAAAAGGCTTTTGCCCCTTTCTTGCTTTGTCTTTCTCACTCGTTTTGCTTCATGGTTTTATTTTACTTTCTGCCCTTTCTTTGCACCTGTCTGAAGACTAAGTAGATGGAATAGAGGGGGAATTTGGGGGCAGGGGGTGGTTTCCTCCCTCCCTTAAGTCCTGTTTCCTTTCCCATTTTCTCTCCACCCCCATGCATTTTTACACCTGTCGTTAGACATATGCATGAGAGAGAGAGAGAGAGAGAGAGAGAGAGAGAGAGAAGTGTGATATATGATGCTGACATGCTTTAGTTTTGGGGGAGAAGACTATAATGGGGGAAAGGCTGCATGACAGGATGAAGGTCCTTCACTTTCCTGCTGTGACCCCATTCATGCTCACATTGTACACTAAGACTAAATCCCTTGCAAACACCCATATTCCATCTTAAAATCTGCTGCTTTTTGGTTTTCCTCTGTGACACCTGCTGTGATGAATATTAAGAAAAATCCTACATATAGTAAAGCAAAGAATGGCAGATAACATGGCTGAATTTTTTTTCATGTGCAAATTATAGCAGAATAATTTTTTGGTTCAAAAAAGTTCTGTCTGTTTCTGGGAAAAGCACCAAGCATCTGATGTATTAACAAAAGAAGGGCAGTTTCTCAGTCTTTCTTTCTCAATTAGAGGGAATTTTTTTTGCGTATTTGGACACCAGCGGCTGTGAAAACTTTTCACCCCATCGTCCAATTGTACGGAGTACTAGCAGTTATCAGTACGAGTTAGCAACTAGAGACCTTCCTAAAAACAAGGTAAGAGATTTTTAGGAATAGTTTTAAAAGCTGTCAGGGAGAGAGTAAGGAACTGCCTGCCTCTTTCTTGATGTTGAATTTTTTATTTTCTACTTTTGGTTCCTTCATTTGTAGTAAAGTTGCTAGCAAAGTGTAAGAACATGAAGTGTTGAGTCAAAAACAGCATTGAGTCATGCGATATCTGCACGGATAGCTGATAGGATCGTTGTGCTTTGCTCTCTGCCTGTATATTGGTCCCAAAATATTATTCTGATCAAGAAAATGAAGCGAGAGGGGAACATATTTGTGGTGCTTCCTGCCTGTTTGGATTTAAATCCTAGTGCTACCTGAATGACCATACCTGGGTCGTCTTCTAAAGCTGAAATTATTTTTTGTAATTGCAAATCTGTTTAATGAGCTAATTATACAGTGTTGCAACCCAATTTGTTATTGTCACAGTTCAATAAAGCCCTTAATAGGGTGATGGAGGAAAAAGGAAACTGTGAATATGGAATTGGCTTAGCCTAGGGTAAACGTTCATATTTGTTTAACTCCTTGCCTGTGAGGTACTTAGACCTGACTGGTTTTAAGATGGTGGTTATCTGGATTTGTGTGTGTGTGTGTGTTATTTGTAATCCACAGTTCCAGCAGACAGTGGTAGTGTATGTTTCGAATGGGGCTCTGACTTTTTATGATAAGCTTTCATGAGTTTTCCTGCAAATTCTGAATGCATGGAGGTTAGTGGAGCTAGCTCCTCTGGTCATATTAAACATACGGGTCAGATTTTGGTTCTATAATGTTAGTTACTACAGTTTTAGTATAGCAAAAATATAAATGACTGATGAATTGAAACTTCAGTAAGAATGTGTCATGATGCTATAGTAAAATGATATGGCTGTAAGTTTTCAGTCATGTTTATTCAGAGCATTTCAGTCTAGTGTGTGTTTATAGAATTCGGGCATTCATTGACATGCAGGTTAGCAAAGTATGCACTTAGGTGCACATTGGTACATTGGCCTTGATGTTCATCCCCCTATTTTCTTGAATTAAAAAGTGGGGCAGAAAGTCAATAGAAATTTCAACATGGTCTATTAAGCTATGCAAATAAACCTGGAGTGGTGTTTTAATTGCTTACCATGCATCAAGGTGGAGTAAAAGAATAAAATGAATATGTAAATAACAGGCCTGAACATTGAAATTCAATAGTCTTTTAGTCAGCACACCAGCTACTTGCCTCTATTGTTCTTTTCTCACCATACAATCTTAGAGTTTTTAATTCAGGTACAGCACAGCACGGCTCAGCCCGACTCAGCCGCGTTGGTAGTGGAAAAGCGGCACAAGTAGAAGTTTCCATTAATGCCTGCCAGAAATAATGGGGAAAAAATCAATATGGATCGTTTCAAAGCATCTTGAGGTAAGGCACCAAGACATTTTAGCTGGTTATAGTATCCCCCCCCCCCCTTCTTTTAATTTCACTATGAGTTACAATTAAAATTTTGCTTAGGTTCTCCACTAGATGAGATGGGAGTGGCTCATTTTGAAATATATTTTTTAAGCATTTGTTCATTTGCATTTGCTAAAAGCTATCCAGTTAGTGTAGTAGTTTTCATAATTTTGTATTCATTAGTTGATAAAGGTGAAAATACTAAGCACCGAGGGAGTTGCCATGCACGCCGGGCACACTGTAGCTTCTGGCTAATTGCTGCTTTGAGATAAAAAGTTTCTTTGTTAGGGCTCACCTTGCCTCAGGCATTTTAGGAGTCAGAAACTCTCACCTATTCTCACCTTTTAGATTGAGCCCATGGCTTGTTCTCATTAATATTCTTACCTTTGTATTTTACCGTTCCTTGTTAAAATGGCATTAATTTTGTAGTTATATATCTTTGTGCATTGCTAAGATATCTAACATTCAGATATACAGTACTGTGCAAAAGTCTGAGGGACATGTAAAGAAATGCTGTCTACCAAAATGGCTTAAAACTAATGAAATGTTTCAACATAAAAAAAATGCTATGAACAGCAGTAAGCCATAATAAGTGAAACAAAGTCAAACATTTGGTGTGAGACAACCCTTTGCTTTAAAAAGAAATAGTAGTCTCAGGTACAATTAATGCAGTTTTATAAGGAAATGAGCTGTAGGTTTTACTGAGCATCTTGCAGAACCAGCCACAGTTCTTCTGGACACTTTGTCACATTTGCTTCTTAATTTTGCAGCAAAACCCAGTCGCCTTCATTGTGTTATCTTTTTTAATCTGAAAAGTGGTCACTTATTTAATGTGCTGCTCAGATATAAACTTTTTTTTCCTGTAACATTTAATTTTGTGCTGGAAAACGAACATTTGGAACTCTAAAATGTTTTTGTACTGACTCAGTAATGTAGAAGTGATAAAATAGAAATAAAGTTTGTATGAAAAAAATAGGGTGCCTTAGACTGTATATGGGACTTTACATGATTCTTTCACTGGCTTAATGTGTTGTCCATTATGATGAGCATAACCCAAACACAAATGCACCAAATATCAAAGGTTACTGGGATTGTCTAGGGCATTAAAACATCCTAAAACAAAGGATATGTATCTGTCAATTCCTGGCCAGTGGATACAGAACTCTGCAGGGAGAAAACATCAAGGTTTCCAAGGTATGCTATGGTTATGGTTTCATCCTCAAAAAACTCACTTGGAATACACCAATCATAGCATATTCAAATGTACAAGACTAGACTACAAACATAACAATTAGCCTAGACTTTTTAAAAAGAAAATGAGGTATAGAATTTGCTTAAATGTTTAAATCACTACCTTTATATTCAAGCATCAATCATATCAAAAATATCTCACACACACTTTCACTGAAATTATAACTGACAAGAATGTATTTACATAGAATACAATTACATTTACTTATTTACTCTGTGTGTGTGTGTGTGTGTGTGTGTGTGTGTGTGTGTGTGTGTGTGTGTGTGTGTTAGCAAGTGTTTTGACTGACCTGGTCCCTTACTGGCAAACAAGTCACTTATTTTGTGGCAAGGTCCTTTCTCTTTTTATTCTCTCCATCTCTGATATGCCTTTCCTTTTCTTCAGACTATCCATTTCAGTGGGTAATGTGTATGAAATTTCATCAGGAGAAGCAGGTAGATGGATGCTGTGTGTGTGTGTGTGTGTGTGTGTGTGTGTGTGTGTGTGTGTGTGTGTGTGTCGCACCCACCCTCGCGCCAAGGAGTCACACCTACTGTGCGGATTCTGAGAGGTTTGTCAACTCATTCCTGCTTTCTCATCTCATCTCATCTCATCATCTCTAGCCACTTAATCCTGTTCTACAGGGTCGCAGGCAAGCTGGAGCCTATCCCAGCTGACTACGGGCGAAAGGTGGAGTACACCCTGGACAAGTCGCCAGGTCATCACAGGGCTGACACATAGAGACAAACAACCGTTCACACTCACATTCACACCTACGGTCAATTTTATTGTCACCAATTAACCTAACTTGCAAGTCTTTTTGGACTGTAGGGGAAACCGGCGCACCCGGAGGAAACCCACACAGACATGGGGAGAACATGCAAACTCCACACAGAAAGGCCCTCATCAGCCGCTGGGCTCGAACCCAGAACCTTCTTGTTGTGATACAACAGTGCTAACCACTACACCACTGTGCCACCCCAGAAAGTTCCATTTCGATCAAAATCTCTTTTACAAGAAAGACCTTGCCAAGACAGCAGCCATACAAACTCACAGCATTCTGTATTAAAATATACACACAGAGGATATCACGCAGTTGTGTTTATCTTCGAGTGGTGAATGGATATATCACAAGTGAGCGAAACGAAAGAGTGATGTGTTTTTCAACACAAAACGATAAACTTCATACCTTCGCAAAACTGTGTAATGTTGTTTATATTATATGGACACATCCACAGAAAAATATACAAGTTAATCAAAATAATTTTAATTTTGAACGAATTTGACAACGCGCGTCTAGTCTGTGGGAAAACACTGGGAGTGACGTCACTGGAATGAAGTATCAGGAATTATTCGATCCACATTCACTGGATATGAGCAATCGCGTGCTCTGATTGGCTACTCTACTACTAGGCTATCAGCTCAAATACTGTGAGTAGAGAAAAACAAAATGGCTGAGCGTGTTGCTGAACCAACCGAGGATGAAATAAAAACTCTGCTCGAAAACAAAACCCCAAAAAATACAAAAAAGCAACAAAATATGGAATAAAAGCATTTCATGGTAAGAACGTATCTTTTTTATTTTTCAAGAATTATTATTATTATTATTATTATTATAGCATTCTTCACAAATTGCTCCTGTCATTTCGCCGGTTTGTTTACATTCTAAGCAGAAATGATTCTGTCGGACGTTTTGTATAAAGTTTTTATTTGCCGAATTTGAAAAAAAAAAGCTCTGTTTCTCAAAATCCAGTGAATGTGGATAGAATAAAACAATTATTCCACTCAATCTCATCGTACATTGATTATAGCTAACTCAGCACCACGCGCCTCGTTGGCTATCAGCTCATATATGACTCAATTTCGTGGAATAACTGTTAATTATACGGTTGTGTGAAGACATGAAATTTATCTTTGAGTGGTGAACATATTCACGAGTGAGCGAAGCGAGACAGTGATGTATTTTTCAACACAAGAATTGTGTTGAAAAATTGCAGCTTCCTCTTGGCTTTCACTGCACTGCGTCATGTGTCTCCGTTGTCGGGAGCCTTCTTCTCCTAGGCCAGCTTGGTTTTGGATTATCATCGGTTCTTCGGTAACAAGTCTTTTTCTAGGTAAGGTTGTTGGCCTTACGCAAACCCATTTAACCTCTGGGAGGGGGGTTGGCAGAACTGCTAATTAGTACCTCCCTGGCGTCTTAAGCCCCCCGAAGGTTACAGGTCTCCCATGCACCAGACCTGGGCAGACAAACCAGGTTGGAACAAGCTGCTACACCTCGACAAGGTTACACAGTTCCTTATCCTGGTGTGGTGAAGGCCCCCAGGATCGTAGCAAATTATTACAAAATATAAAGAAAAAAGTCAGTGTCCTTGTATCCAATTTATGGGTTTGAATGCAGTTAATGCATGAGTCTGAGTCCAAGTCTGAGTCATCAGTGCTCAAGTCCAAGTCAAGTCACGAGTCCTTAAAATTAGGGCACAAGTCAGACTCAAGTCCAAGTCCTGGACTCGAGTACTACAAGCCTGGAGAAAAATTAAGATGTCTAACATATGAGCTAATTTTATCCCCAAGTTATTACATTTATTTATTTCTAATGAGCAAGCCTCTGGTGACAGTGGCAAGGAAAAACTCCCTCAGATGACATGGGGAAGAAAGCTTGAGAGGAACCAGACTCAAAAGAGAACCCATCCTCATTTGGGTGATAACAGATAGCATGATTATAAATAATCATTGTGTCTCCTACAGAGACACAAATTACAACTGTGTAACCAGGAAATTGTCATGCTCCACCCCGGACTTCCACTCTGGAGATTTATTATCCCCCAGTTCAGTGCTAATTCAGATCTGGGATGGGACTTCCATCTTGCCAGCATTCACTTCCTGGTTTGCTCTGCTGTGCATAAATAGGCCGTTCTCAGAAAGGAACTGATCAGGCTGGATCAGGTGGGATGGGCAGCAGAAGAGGTCAGCATCGCTGGTGTCTCAGGATCGACATGCAACTTGACAGAGAGAGACAGACAGAGGGAAGAGATGTGGGGGGGGGAGAATGTTAGGTATGCCCAATGTCACCTATTGAGTAAGAACTGTTTACATTTTGTACTGAGTGCAAACAGGGACTCCAGCAAGACTAAAAGCAGAATTAAAAGGGTGAGCCAGAAGGTTTATGTAACACTTTTAACCTAAATGTTAGGAAAGAAACCACATTCTCTAGGTACGGAAAGTTGGACTTGAGTGGAAGTTGAACAATGATCATTTATTGCATCCAAACAATTATTACTTGCAGTACATGGACTTTGAAAACCCCCCAAACAAAATAGAGCTCAAATAGATTAATAAAAAAATAAAACAAAGTTCAACCAAAAGTATCCTGTTCTTCTGTATCAGAAGAATCAAGTTCAGTTCTGTGTTTGGTGTGTGCGTGTGTGTGTGTGTGTATCAGTTCGTTCTACTACCCGGGTAGGTTTTGTGGTGAATGTTCTTATCTGTATCAGAGTGTAGTGAGTAGAGGTCTGTATTCTTTGGAGTGGATCCCGTTCTCCATTGATCGCCTGGCTCGTCATTGAACTGGAAGGTTCAGAACTTGTACTGATCAATCCCTGATCTAGCAAAGGAATAAAACCAATCTACACACATGGTGTAGAAAACACATTCCATTAATACTACATTCACATCGACCCTCTACCACTTCCACTCTGATTCTTTGAATATTCATAACCGACTTACTTATAACCGACTTAATTGTCTTTTTAAGCAGCTTTTTAAATGAATATTTATCTTTTAACTTCAATATATTTATCTTTTCTTAACCTTTTAAACCTTAAATGAATTTTATTAATTCACTCTTTTTAATCATCATGAATAACTAAACAACCACAATAAAACAAATCACATTATGTACACAACAGTACAGTAGAACAACATTCTTACAGCTTGTCATCATATCCCATCTCTGTCTCCCTCATTCAAAATGGCGGTGGCCCAGTAGCTTGGCCAGCTACACCATTAACCTCTATACTGCCCACTTGGTGGGTTATCTCAGTTAGCATAGCAGGGCTAACCATGATTAGCATTAGTGTGGTAGCTAGCGATCTTTTTAAAGTTGTTTTTTTTCACATAACACAATGATACAACCGTACCACAGTGGGTAAAAACATTGGATGATAACTCTGACTGGTTTTATTAAAGTGTTTTAGTAAGCAACAGCTTCACATGAGCTAATATCAACAGGCTAATACCGAGGTCTAGCATCTTAGAATCTTAACATGTAGCTCTGTGCTTACTGGAGTCCAACAGAGGGCTTATGCGGTCATAGCAGCTCCTCTCTCTTTTCCTCAACATTCACAAACTCTCTCCTAATAAATGAAAGGTTTATCAACACACTACATGAAGATTAATTGTGAATTTATGAGTTTTACATCACGTTTCATACCCAAGGTTCGTCAGCTCACTCAACAAGTGTGCTGCTCTTGGATCGGTGTATCGGCAGTGAGTGTGGCTCGGTGTGTGGGTGTGAGCAGGACATGCTCAGTGACAGTTAAAAGGAATACAGGGCCGATTTGCCACCAATTGGTGGGGCACAGGAACTACACTCAAATAACATATATGGGTTTAGTAGCCATATGGGTTACATTTTTTTCAAAGCACCACCTGGAAAACCAGCAGTTAAGCAACCATGACCTGCTGGAACAGGGTTTCCCCAGGTTTGACCACCATAAATTTAAGACTTTTTAAAGTCCTTTTTAAGACCATTTAAATGAGAATTAAGACCTACATCACACCCATTATGTGGTCGTAGAACACCAGATCAAATTCCCAATAATGACAAATGTTTCAAGTAAAAATACTTTTATTA
>JAOPUC010000002.1:32136669-32149047 GCA_027564185.1 Cephalocassis borneensis
AGTTGATACTCACAACTCAAAAACTCTGTGCAGTCAGTTGCCTTGAAAATTTGAGTTGAACTAACTATTTATTTTTTACAGTGAAGCATAGTGGTGAACTGTCAACTTCGGAAGAAATGTGGTCAGAAAAAAATCTTGACTGACCATGATCAGAGATCATTTAAAAGCTTGAAGGTGAATCATTAAAAAAAAAAACTAACTGACATTTTGACAGGAGTCACTATGTTTAATAATAAAAGTAAGAGCATTTCTGCACACACATTAAGACGAGAACTCTCAGGATTGGGACTAAACAGCTGTGTGACCATAAGAAAGCCACTTGTTAGTGAGACTAATTGGAAGAAAGGGCTTTAATTTACTAGGGAGCATAAAGATTGGACTCTGGAGCAATGGGAAAAGGTCATGTGGTCTGATGAGTCCAGATTTACCCTATTCCTGAGTGATGGGTGCGTCAGGGTAAGCAGGGAAGCGATGCATCTGTCATGCATAATGGTCACAGAGCAAGTCTTTGGAGGCAGTGCTATGATCTGGGGTTGCTTCAAGTGGTCAGATCTAGTTTCAGAAATGTTATGTGGCAATAACATGAAGTCAGCTGATGACCTGAATGTACTGAATGACCAGATTATCGCATCAATGGATTTTTTTCTGCCCTTGTGACATGGGCATATTCCAGAATGGCAGTGCCGGGATGAACATCAGGCTCAAATTGTGAAAGAGTGGTTCAGGGATCATGAGAAATAATTTTCACACATGAATTGACCACCACAGAGTCCTGACCTTAACCCCATTGAAAGTCTTTCCAATGTGCTGGAGAAGACTTTATGGAGTGATTTGACACTCATCATCAAGACACTATCTCCGTGAAAAATTAATGCAACTCTGGATGGAAATAAATCTTGTGATGTTACATACAGTTGTTGAAACAATGCCACGGTGAATGTATACCGTAATTAAAGTTAAAGGTGATCCAACTCAAAGGGTTTTTGTTTTTTTGGCCAGACAGTGTGTACATAAGTATTTTCAGATATTTAGGCTGTGTAGTCAGTCAACTTATTGTTCATTATTTTTATGGCTTCAACACTAGGTGATGGAGGCATTGTGTTTTTGCATTGTGTGTACATCCATTTGTCTGTCCAAACTTATTATCTCAAGAATGACTGGTTGAGTATTTGTAGGATAGCGCATGGACTGATTACATTTTGGAGTAGTTTGAAAGAAGGTCAAGGTCAGTACCATTCTTACTGTTTGAAGTACATTTTAAGGGTATTTCATTCTTTCAAATTAGTAGCAAGAAGGGCTTGACTTGTTGGCGGCAGAATCATCCCTGTCACCACCCTTGGCATCGTTCTACTTGTTTCTTAATGAAAGTTCTTCAAATGGGCAGAGAAGTCTCATTATAGGAATTCCTTTCTCTGAATACAGAGCACTGTCTTTGATACTGTTCTCTGAGCACAACATACATCCATTCCTTGTTCACTGGCAGCCTCTCCACATATCCAAAACTATTCTGTAACAAACCAAGGTGATTTGCACATCATCTGGTAAATCATTCCATGTCTTCTAAGCTTCAGGCTAGTGGAAATGGAGCTGACGGAAAACTGCTTTCCTGCCAAGTGTCAATATGTGATCTGTGACATTTGGTGGTTGATAAGTTGCTGAGCAGACCTCTTCCTCATAAGGAGAGGGCATTCTTTTCACAGGCCTCGGATTAACTGCATGGATAATGCTTTCTGCTCAGAGTAAGATCTGTCTCTGAACACTGTCACTGCCAGAATTCACCTGTTTCCTGCTGTGGAGATCTCTAACCCTGAACCACATTCCTGGGAGTCGACCATGCCTTATGGGAATTGAACAACTAATTAAGGGAACAGCTACTGTTTACCTGATTGTCCCAAGTATTCTTCAAAAAAATAAGTTGTGCATTGACACTTCAAAACCAGATGCATTGCCACCAATTAGTATGAGATAAATGCATTTATAGGGAATGCAGGGGTGATGTCATACTGGTTTCCAGACAGCAGATGTTTGTACTTAATGCTTACAAGACCTTAAATTAAAAAAGAACAAAGAAATAGAAAAGATATTTTACCAGGCCAAACTGAAATGGAATTAACTTTGTAAGGTATCAGTCAAGTGTTATCCATGAAACAAGTAATTGTTGTATTCATCCGATGTCCATTTCAACCCAAAATTCAATGCAGAATTTAGGTAGGTTGTTACTACAGGTCCTACTCTAGCACACAGCTGTTATTCCTTTCTTAGGTAACTGGCAAATTTCTCAGCTCGTGTCTTTCCACAACTGTTTATCAAAAAGGAAAAAAATCTGGGTTTCTTTGTTTAATTTTACTAATGCACTTTGTGTGGGATTGGCATAAACCTACTCGCATGGTTTTGTTTTCAGATTAACCTGCATTACACTGTCTTTTACGTAATTACCCCTGAGTATATCGAGCACGGATCTAATATACCTGACCTTGTAGGACTGTAGTTGGTGGATTATCAGTATTCGTGTTTAGAGATGGATCAAGAAGAAAATTGATTCATCTGCTCCTTTTCTGTAGTTTCAGTAGTAAACCAGCATTTTGAGCTTTAAAAAAAGATTTAGGTTTTTTTTTCTTTCATTTGCAAATAGTATAGTTTTCATTGTAGGACAAAGCCACTTTAATAGGAATGCCTGTATACCTACTCATTCACACAATTATCTGACTTTGAACGTGGCATTGTTGTTGGTGCTGAATGGACTGCTTTGAGTATTTCGGAAATTGCTGATAATTTTCATGCACAGCCCTCTTTAAACCCAATCAGTAAACTATATGTGTGGGTGCCAGTTGTGAGTTGTGTGGGCAGAAACGTCTTGTTGTTGAGAGAATGGCCAGACTAGTTCGAGCTGACAGAAAGGCTATGGTAACTTAACCATGCTTTACACCTGTAATGAGCCTTGAGCTAGATATGCTGCAACAGCAGAGGACCTCACTGGGTTCCAGGAGGCCATAGTGGGCAGCAGGAAGATTACGAAAAGCATAATCTGATATTTTTCAAATCTTGAAATGTCCAGTTTTGGTGAGCCTGTGCCCACTGTAGTGTTAGATTCCTTTTCTTGTGTAAGGTCTTCTTTTGCTCTCAGAACATCCTTGTTTCTTTTTGGCATGTATTCCACAAGTTGTTGGAAACATTCCTTTGTGATTATGGCTCATGTTGACCAGATTTCATTGCATAATTATTGCAGATTTGTCTCTCCCATTCTGCTACATGCCAGAGGTGCTGTGTTGGAGTTGGACTGGAGATGGCATTGAAGGTTTCAAAACCTAACACGGATGCCCTCTAGTCAGCTCTCTTGAGAGCTGTATCAGGCATGTCCCTCTGAACGGAGACCTTGGGCCCTGCTAGAGAGATAATATTTCACAGTTGGCTTGGGAATGCCTGGAGATCTCCCAGGAAAAGCTGGGTTCTGTAGCTGGGGATAGAGAAGTCTAGACTGACCGACCTCAGGAGAATTAATACATATGGAAATGAATTAATGAATGTTAGAGGTGGATTCTCTCATTAAATTGCATGCTTAAAATTAGATTAGTAAGAGATGACATGGCAACAACACTGTCCTGCTCAAACATATTAATGCATAGCCATCTGGAGTGGAAATTATCTGTACACCAGAGACATACCAAAAAAAAAAAACCATTCTCTGGTTATGGACATGAGAGTCCACTTTGGCAAGGGGATGCACGTGATTCAGTGTTAGAACTAAATTACAAACATCAAAACCAAGTTGGCAAACCTTATCCTTCCTGTTCTAAAGAAAAAAAAAAAGCCTGCTGGATTAAGTGGAATATGCTTCCATTAGTATGAGGTGAAAGGAAAAAGGCCTCAAAAGATTCTGATGTGGATGATGATTTTACAAGGACATTTAAATGTCAGGATTGGATATGATGGTGGCATTTGCTGAGAGTCAGATCTTTTAACTGTGAATCAAAGTTTGCTATGAGCCAATCCAATAATCCTATTTAAAGCTTTTAATAAGGATAATTAGCCATACTGATGCCTCTAGCTTCGTAATTGGGATAAGTCAAAACGACAGGCTATGCAGCTTGTGAATGTGCTATGTCAAACTGCTTTTTATCTCACAGCCTCGTAAGAAAAATGAAATAAATCAAGATGGATAACAGTGAGGAACATCTTATGGATGCCCCCTTCTAGTAAAAGCTTTTATGTGACAGCACTCTAGCAGTGTGAATGTTGCATGCCTGAGGCCTTTGATGTCTACTATTTTCACTTGCCATTTATCATCGCATTTTACCGTTTCATCATTAACACTGAGCTTGGCTGTTATTTAGTGTGTGGGATCACATTCCTTTCTGAGGAGGAAGCTAGTCAGACTCAAATATGGAGTGCTTCACTGATTTATGCAAAAACATATGGTGAAAGGGAAAGACAAATATAATAAAAGGAAATATGTGTGTACTGGGCTGTGGTTTGATGTAAGTTTGGCGTGAAACTGTTACAGCTGAAAGGCAGAGAGAGAGGATTGAGGGGGAGATGGGATCATCTGGAATCTATGAACTGTGGCTTATTAAAGACTGTGACCATCTAATCCAGTTTATGAAGTAAAACTTGCTCACAAATTCATCATGATATTGCCAGTGTTGCATTTGTTAGTATTATTGAGTTCTGCTTGGTAGCATTTTGAATTTCAATACATACTTAATAACCATGAAAATCATAAATTATGGAAAGCTAAAGTACTCAACCTGATAACATCAAAGTTTCTCACATTAGTTTCTCTTGCATTTGTCTATATATGAAATCCATGGATTTTAAAAGCCCAATTTTTTTTGAAAACAAGCTTTGTTTTGCAGACATCATTGAATGACTGACAAATTGCTTGATCTTAATGTCACAGCAGTTAGACTCTTCTTTCATTACCTTAGTAAAAACAGCTGTACATGCAAGATAAGTTGTGTATGATGAAACAAGGAACACTTAATATAATTATGTCTGAAGGTTTTCAGTCATTTCAGCAGTTCTAATCTTGATGATGTTTTACCACCCAAATGGGGAGTTACGGATTTGATTTGTGTCAGGGTGCAGGGGAGAGTGGGAGAAGCAAACTGGTAATGAAGCCAAATCACGGGACGAGAATCGTAGTTAAAGAACAGGCAAGGGTTAGTCGATCAGCAAACAGAAACAGGACTAGAAAATGAAGTAGTGAAAATGAGAACAAGGGTCGAAATAACTAGAGAGCAGGCAGAAGGTAAACGGCTTGGTACTACAGGAGTAAACACTTGAATGAATCCTGAGCATCGCATCCGAGCATTGGATCGTATAGTGTGAGAACAGGAATCGTAAGCCCTGCGATTCACTCGTACAGTGTGAGCAGCAGCTGAATACCGCGATTGAAAAAAATCGCACAGTGTATGCCCAGCTTTAGGAGTGTGTGAGAGAGGCTTAAGTGGCAGGACTGATGATTGGTGAACAAGACACAGGTGTAATTAATAAGCAGGTGATAGAGGGTGCTGGTGGTTCTTGGGCGTTGTAGTTTTGAGAAGCTATGTTTGTAGTCTGTTTAGAGCTGTCACTCTCAACGCCATTACTGACAAGTTGTTGATGTCGTTTCATGACTAAATTAAAACAGTTTTGTCTAAGCTTGATGAAAAATTGCAAGCACAGTTCCTGTCAACCATACATTGCATTTTCATTACGTATAGAGCCCATTCATGCATTTCTGTAAAATAACATTTTAAATAATAAAGAAATAAGCCATTGAACTTTAAGAAGAAGAGAAGAACAACTTTATTCATCACACGTTTGTGAAATTCCTCTCTGCATTTAACCCATCTGAAGCAGTGAACACACACACGCACACACGTGTGCAATGAGCACACACACATGCAGAACAGTGGGCAGCCATGCTAGCAGCGCCTGGGGAGCAGTTGGGAGTTAGGTGCCTCACTCAAGGGCACCTCAGCTCAAGGCTGTCCCATATTAACCTAACCTAGAGTAGAAATTATTTCGCTGAATAAAGGCTGTATTATATGTGAAGAACCTTAAAGGAATAGAATTGTAAAGTAAATAAATGCATGGGTTGGCAGCTTGTAATATTGACAGCCTGTAAGAAAAGTTTCAGGTATGTTTGACGATTTATAAGAAAGTTGTGAGCGTTTTTGTATCGTTTTTGTACTCTAATGCCACCAGTAGGCTGCCATGTTGCCTGTTGGAAGGGTGATGCGTGACATCATTTGGGTGCAAGGCTGAGTGTAGCTCTTTAGTACTGAAGGGGCAAAGAGAAAGGTCCACTAAGGTGACAATGTCGATTTTTTTCACTATACATCTAAAATAGTGTATTGAGCTGTAACCCTGACTTATGGACAAACCTGAACTCTTTAACTGTAAACAAGTCTGAAACTATGCGTTATACTACTTGTTAGCATGCTTGCATACTCTTGACTCATTCATAAAAAACTTCATCAAGACGTCACCAGGCTAGCCTACCGTAATTACCATGGTAGACAGTCCAACTCCCGCAGCAATGCAGAAAGAGGGTAAGCAAACACTGCTTTACTATACACGATTCATGTGAACATTACAGCAGGATGCACTTGTACGAAAAAAGGCAGAAATGTTGCCAGAAATACCCGAGCTGCTGGTATGGTATGGATTTATTTGGTAAAATTCATACATGTAAAAGATACAGTATAAATAGCACCCCGAGGATAACCAAAGTATCAACCTGATAACATCGAAGTTAGTTACGCTTATTTCCAATGTGGTCCTCTTGATGACAGCAGGAAACAAAATATAAGAGACAGTAATAAATTGACAAAATTGTATAAACAATGATGAAAAAGTCATAAACAAAAAATATATGTGAACTGTAATTATCACAGAGTACAGCTACTGTAGATTACAGAAATAGCATCAAAATGATGAAAAATTAGTTATATACACATCATAAAACTGGATTTGGAATTTACTCCATAAAACTTCGTCAAGAAATACTTCATGTTTCTTAAAATTGTGTTTTACTAGATTGCAGTGATCGAGGTAGGCTAATCCACAAACAAATTCCTGTATCCCTAAAAGAACTCCGAATGGTCTCCGTAAAGTGTGACATCACTTACAATTCACGGCCATATTCAACAAAATGGACCACAGCGCCAGCGACATTTCTTCACTGATTTCCTCGAGTATTTGGGACAGTGACAAGAATAACGATCGTGATAAACAAGCATTACTATATCAATTAGTTACACACAAGTGAACAATATTTATAGAGTTGTTTTAGTTCGTCATTACCGAGGCTTTTTTGACAAACACTGAATCAAAGCAGGACACCCAACAAACATCAAGCTGCTTTGCTGCATCAGCAATTGTTACGTTTATACCCAAAGAAACTCAAAATAACACGTCACGCTTAATAAAAACTTAGGGAAGCCATAAAAAGTGTTTTCTTACCCTTTGAACTTCTCTTTTGCGGACTACTGACCATGTTGTCTCATTTGTCTTGTCTGCTTTTTGGCCGGAGATCGTGGGAACCGCATCTTGATTCACCGCTGGCATATACGGTATTCCTAATGCCGGTGCATCCAAGTCGTTTGAAACAATTTTCTTCAAAATGTTCCAAGCGCACGGGCTGCTTGAAGCAGTGTTTGTTTACCCTCTTTCTGCATTGCTGCTGGGGTTGGACTGTCTACTACAGTAATTACGGTAGGCTAGCCTGATAATGTCTTGATGAGGAAGCTTTTCATGAATGAGTTGAGAGCATGCTAAGCATGCTAACAAGTGCTTATGCTGCAAGGGACGTGGAAAAACCCGCGCACTTGCCTCTTGGACAGATTTAGGTAAGTCAGATTGTATGGAGATCTGTTTGTAAGTAGTCTAGCAAGGTTAGTCTGCAGAACGAGGCCATCACGGCAGCACTACTTGTACCGGGCATATAAATATGCAAAGTTACCTACCTGCATTCAGTCACATAGGAGTAGATCAGTTGTTCACTATTCCCTCGCTGTTTATCAGTGACCTCAGTATTATCTTTCCCCCTCCACTTTTTTGTTAGAGAAATGGAATTAAATTTTTTTTTTCATATAAACTTTTAATGAAATAATCTCCAGCCAGAGGCAGCTTCAAGTCTTACTCGCTATGCAGAGCTTCCGTGTCTTGCGCCCAAATGACGTCAGAGCATTGCCAGAAACGATCAGGGGGATTTTTCTGATTGGTTAAAATATTTTCAATGGTGGCCTCATAATCATAGCTGTATTTTAAAAATGGGTTTTCTTTTCTTTTAAGTGTAGGACTGGTGAAATGTTGTTTAATCAGATTGATTAGTAACTAAGAAACAGAGTTGATGTTTTTTCCTGCTGCTGTGTTTCAGAGAAAACGCATAAGGAGATCATGGCTAAAGGTTCGACTGGAATGGAAGTTATTCTCTCATCTCTTGAGGTAAGAGCCCTCAAAAAAGTCAAAACTCCATACAGTGCACAGTGTAGTGCATACAGAATCCCACAAAGCACTGCAATAGGCAGTGTCCAAACAGTTAGTGTGTAACATCAACTGGGGAAAACACCGACAGCGTGGCTCCATTTGAATTCTCTTCAAGAGAAATGAAGCCAAAATTCCTCTGCCATGTTGTCAAACTTGGAGTCCGAGCCTGTGCAGTGGAGACAAGGGTCAAAGTCAGTCAGGTACACCTACTCATTTGATAGGCCCGCCCCCCCTTCTCTTTAAACCGAGATCCAGCATGTCACAGAGGCTGTCAATCACTTCATTTCCAAGTGTACACACGCCGCCTGAGGATATAGGACTGCAGGTATGAGCTTAGGGAAAACTAGCTGTTTGAATTCGACAGTGATGGTAGATGGAAAGACTGTTTAGATGAGATAAGGGACATGGAAAATAGGTTTTGTTGTCATTGAAACACATGGGGATGGGCGGGGCTTAAAAAATTGTATTGTAGCCAGCCAGCCAGCAGGGGCACTAGACCTGTGGCGGCTTCACATTTCAGAGATGTGTTGGTGTTTTCTACAGTCGATGTAGTGTTGTTGTTGTAAACCACAACAGTGTTATTGTTGATGTTTATAACAATTATTACTCATAATAGCAATGTTATTATTGTTAACATCATGACTGCTGCTGATAATAGCAACAGCATTTACATTTGTTGTTGTGGTGAATGTTGCGAACAATAACGCTTGGGTTTTTTTTTTGTTTCTGTTTTTTGCTTGCTTGTTTGTTTTTACTCTACAGAGCACAGTAGATTTGCAGACAATTCTGAACATCCTGGGGATTCTCAATGAGCTGTTGACTGTTGGTGAGTTTTTGCTAGATTTTACCTAATTATTTCATCTCTCGGCAGCACGGTGGTCTAGTGGTTAGCACTGTCGCCTCACAGCAAGAAGGTCCGGGTTCGAGCCCAGTGGCCGACAAGGGCCTTTCTGTGTGGAGTTTGCATGTTCTCCGCGTGTTTGTTTGGGTTTCCTCCGGGTGCCCCGGTTTCCCCCACAGTCAAAAGACATGCAGGTTAGGCTAATTGGTGGCTCTAAATTGACCGTAGGTGTGAATGTGAATGGTTGTCTGTCTCTAACATTGTCAGCCCTGTGATGATCTAGTGACTTGTCCAGGGTGTACCCCACCCATAGTCAGCTGGGATAGGCTCCAGCTTGCCCGTGACCCTGCACAGGATAAGCAGTTATGGATAATGGATGGGTAGATGACAATAACTCATTGGCCTTATGGCCAGATATACTAAGTGAGGTAAGACATGAGAGGAGGCTATCAGCAGCATTGGAGTACAGGTTAATTATCCTCCGACCATACTCCCAAACTGCCAAGTGATAGCTTCATATGGTATACATACAGTACATGTCGTCCAAACGTGTATGAGGTGAGAAGAAGAAAGTGAAAGATGAGTATTTGACAGTGGTATTTAATACAAATACTGTTTCATATGTCACTTTGTGACTGTGTTTGAAAGTCTCAGTAAAAGGTATCCAGCTGATTCTCCCTGGTGGTTAGTAGGAGTGAAATAGAACACACCTTTTGCAAATACATATTTTCCATAGTCTAAACATAGAGGTTAAGGAACAACTTCTCTTTATAACGTGATAATAATTATTGTCAGGATAATCCATATAATACAATAACTTCCAATGCAACAGATATATTTACATATAGTAAAACAGAGTGAGGGGATATATTTAATTACACAGTAATTGTTTAAAAGTCTATGACCCACGTGATATCCAGTGATTAAGTACTGCACTGATTTATTATTGAGCAGAAAAAAATCTACACCACAGTGCCTTGAACACACACTGCTACAAAGCTCTTCTGTGCTACCAAAATATAATCATTATCTGCACAATCTAATGCTAATGATATCATGGTGAGGACAGGGCCTGTAGGCTGCTTTTGAGCTAGAAGCCCCGAGAATAGCAACAGAGACGCAACAAAGAGTCCTTGTTATGTGTGTGTGTGTGTGTGTATACGTGTGTGTGTGTGTGTGTGTGTGTGTGTTTTAACTCAAGGCATGAGACAGAAACGTGTGCAGAAAGCGCCATCTCATTCTTCCTCATATTCCATGTACCCCAAATATGGCTGGGTCATGTTTCAGATATGGAAGTGAAGACAGATGGGTGTACTGAGAACCGCAGTGTGTATGTTTTTGCTTGAAGACTGTCCATCCTTTTATTCTCGCACACACACTTGTCAAAATGTTTGATTCACTGTGTGCAGCTGATCCTGTGTCAGTCTTCCAAACAGGTAAGGAGTCCATCCGAAAATGCAAATGCCTGATGCTTAAAGAAAAACACCCAACCAAACAACAATTTAAAAAAAAAAAAGGAGCAAGACTTCATTTCCGTATGAGGGAAAAAAAAAAAAATCAACAATGTTCTTTTGGCAAACTAAAATAACGAGTCGAGAAGGACAACTAGAAATGTGGAGTCCGGTATGCCAAATGGACAGAAGTTCTTCACAGTGGAAAAGGGAATAGTCTTTTGTGCTTTCCTGTTTTCTGACATGCTGGGCCAGATATTTGATGTATTTGACATTCCCTAATATTTATATGCTGTTGATCTGTAATTTAAAAATAGATTGAGGAGACAAAGGCTATACTGTATATAAGTGCAGTCACTGGCATTCATCCTCAATCTCAAAGTGGGTTAGTGAAAAACAAAACAAAAACCTGGCATAAATAAATAAATAACAGCATAACTGGCATAATGGATTCACTGAAAAAAATAGACGACAAAAGTATAAGTATAAAAAGTTATTCATGAAGGTAAATGTGAATGTAAACACGAATGTAATACATGAATAAAAGGCATGCATGTTACATAGATTACAGGCTGAAGTGAATAGCCGGTAAAGTGTTACAAATTGAATTATCAGAACTATCTCATATGAATAACATACGTTATATTGAGTAAAATATCATAGTCAGTTAAAAAGCCACACAAAGTGCTAATTAGGCACAACTAGTCTATACAGGACTACAGAGACTATAAGTGGCTCCTGGCTCTTCTTGAATTCAAAATCCACACCTTTAGCCTGTCAAGGCTGAGGTTACGAGTGAGGGAAGAGAAATTGGGCACTTCAAGCAGCAGGCTCCATATGACTTCATATAAAATATTGAACAACAAATAGGCAACACTGATAATCCAGATATGCAACACCACAGAGATACCCTGCCCTTTTCTTGGTTTTCCTTCTTTTCGTGTATAATACATTACTTTTGATATGGATTTCTCTTTTCATATTTGAATCTAAAAATGTCGTCTGTAAAATATACAATTTCCTATTAAATACTTTTCAAATTCTTCTCCAGTTGAACTAAAATGTACTATTTTGAAAATGTACCAAAAATGACCATTGCAAGACGAGGAGCAATTGGTGTTGCAAAGGGCAGCCATTACCTTGCATTATTTTTGTTTACAGTATCTGAACAAAGAAAAACATTGATTTTTGCACGTGTGCACGCACGCACACGCACACACACACACGCAGTGTAATAAGTAAATAAAAAAAGGCAAGACGTCTGAGGTCTGGAGGTATCAGCAACGTCTTTTGCTGTAAGGGGGCACCACATATATTCAAAATTTTAAAGACACCGAAACACAAAAATGAATACCACACATCTAAACCCAGTGTTTCCTTTATGCTCTTACGTCTAGAAAAGATCTCGGTCATTCAAATACTAGTGACTAGTGTTTCTGTCTGGGTAATATTGACTTCACTGTTAGACTGGTACCAAAATCCAGAATTGTGACACCCAAAGGCATTTTTGAGACAAAGTCGGCAAACAGTCTTGTTTTGTCAATTTGGGTGTGCCGAATTCAAATCTGCAATATGCCGAGCTCTATCTGACCTCTGTTGACCTCTAGAGGT
>JAOPUC010000002.1:32289563-32302109 GCA_027564185.1 Cephalocassis borneensis
ATTTAGAGCAAGTGATGATGGACTACATAGTAGATAAAGATGATTAACTTGTTATAAAATGTGTAGTAATTAGCAATGAGAGTAGCTCTTAAAACATCAGTAAGTATAGTGTAGCATACTCCTTGTATCACTGTACTCATGTTCCCTCAATAAAGCTTAACCTTGTCACTATGTTTTTAACTCTGTGTGTTCTGTCTGTCTGTCTGTCCGTCCGTCCGTCCGTCATGTGATTGCTTTGGGATTCCGCGCTGGTGAAATGGAAATTGGAGGTGGCTGGATGTTAACCTACTCTATTTAAATGCCATCCAAAAACAGGCTCTGTAATTAGATAGGAGGCCACATGTGCTGTGAAGTTTTTATGATTTGGGAGAGTGGACATGAGTGCACTATTAGTTTTGCCACTGCAGCTTCGAAGTAGTGACTAGGTCAAGGACCAGGCCTTGCTTTACGACTGCAGTGGGACACGAGCAAGGCTTCTTAATATATGGACACTGCTAAAAATCTAACAGAGAGAAGCAGTAAATTTGCAGTCCATTCCTGCTAGGATTTTTTTATTAGTATTACTGTTGGATTTAAAATGTTTTCTTAGGTGCATTATTACAATCCAGGCTATCGTATAGGCTAGAATTTGTTTTCTTTCATAATAGGAAAAGATATACGTGCCATTTTTATATCCATTTTCTAAAACTCTACAGTGATGGTATTTTATTATTATTGTGGTTTCTTTGCTGTGGTACTGAAATACAGATTACACGTGTGTTACTGTTTGAGCTCCCAGCTGTGTCTGCTATCAAAATATGTCATTTCCTAACAGGCATTTCCCCACGCCAGGTAGATCAGCTTAAACTCATAAAGGCATTTAGCACAGCAAGGCATTTGCACATTTCATTGTGTCAGGATTGTTCAGTCAATATTATTTTTGCTGTCAGTCGGCAGCATTTCAGCAGCAGAGACGTTTCTTATTATTCTTATGGTATCTTTGGAGGTCTACATCAGTGATATGTATTTGTGTATGTTTATTGTTGTGTTTATTGTTTGCTTCCTCTGGACAGTGTTGTGATTGCTGTAGAGGCCTTAAGGTCTCCCATGGGACTCTGTGTGTGTGTGTCGCGTGATGGAGAGAAAGAAGCAGCATAAATTCTTGTCATGGTCTCTGAAGTGTGCAGTTTAGATTCACATTTCTGTGTCAGCCTTTTGCTCCTCTCGTGCTTTTAATGTTTAGTTTTTCTTTAGGGTGTGTGTTTGTTTTTATGACTCTCAGGATAAGATAAGAGAGGCATATCAATATGATGAGTTGGCCTCTGGCTCCTCTAACCACACACACACACACACACACACACACACACACAGTGAGACAACTGAGTTTCCCTCATTTTTGTGATTCCTGTAGGAGTGTGCGTGCACGCACATGTGTGTGTATCATCTGTGCATGCATCTGTGCATGTGTATCATCTCAGTCGGTCTTGAGTTCTCTCATTGTTGAGCATATCACCCTGCTGGCTTGGGTTATCACCCTCAGACTTCATTAGGTTTCCTCCAGCCTCATGAGATGCTGATGTGTTTTGCTCTCATTCTCGGGTTGTAAAGCACTTCAAAAGAGCCACAATTCTGTCTCACTGCCTCATGAAGGGAGAATATCAAGTCTCTCAGTTAGTAAAGCTCTGGAAACAAGCTCTAGGCTCTGAAAACAGCTGCACCAAAAGAAAGCCTGTGCCCTCTGCCTGCCACTCAGGATAATGTATTTCCTGTATTGACCATGTCTCTGTGAATTTCTTCTCTCTCACCACACTTTATCTACATGTTTCCAATATGGAGGCATATTTTATTCCTTTGCTCTTCCCTTACATGGTTTTAATTAAGTTTGCCCGAGCCAGGCTCTTCACCTCAGGTAACCTTGGCTCTCATGAGGGAAAACAAGTGGTGTTGCTGGGATTTCTCAGTGATCTGTGATTTTCCAGCTTTGGCCCTGGTGTTTGTAGGTTTACTGTTGGAATTTTGGATTTTATCTGTGTGAAAAAGGCAGGAAAACTCCATCAGATGCAAGTTATTATTTTTTTCCCCAATAATATCTTTCACTTTTGCTCAGTACACCACTGATTCCTGACGCACATGCTTTGAGAAGCATTCTTAACAGGTCCAATCATATTCCTACTCATGACCCTGTGTGTCTTTTTCTGCTCTGATCTTGTGTGTGTGGTTGATGACTTCAGTGCTATGAAAGAAACTTGCTTTGGTTTAGATCACACTCGGGGCAGACGAAGGCTTGTGTGCAAAACACAAATAAAGTGGCCAGGCTGGGGGATTGTCCTTGACAGGCCGCTTCCTCTGGTAAATATCACCTCCTCTGTGGCTTTTTGGACTGCACTGCCTCAACTCCATCATTTTATTGAAGTCTTAAAATGCAGCACTCCATGGCCCATGTGAGCACTTTCTCCTCATTGAGGACGAAATTGAAAACATTAGTCAAGGAGCACTCTGATTATATTAGGAGTTATGTGAATTCACTGGAGTCAGTCAAGGAGATTGGGCGTGTTGTTGAATGTTATTGACCCCTCACATTGAAAATGGTATGGAATGTAAATTTCCAAGGGCTGAGAAGCAGTTACTCTTCAAATAACTCTTTTCTTATATTAATGATCCTGTTGAATATGGGCGTCATAATTCTATTCGGATGCATGAGCTCCATGCTTCACTGAACACTACATGACTTTATAATTTTTATTGAAGAGTCAAAGTTAGAATAGGTTTTAAAAATAGGAGTCTGTAACTAAGTATTGCTTTTATTTACTATTATTATTATTATTATTATTATTATTATTATTATTATTGTTAAGAAAAAAAATGCTGTTCTTATTTACCGAAAGCTGTAATGATGAGAAGTGTGTGTAATACAGCTGTGTACTAATGGAGTCAGTATGAGGTGTTAGAGGGGAATAATTCTCTCTATGTTCTCACAGTCCCTGTGTATTAGCATTTGAATGAAATACATGAGCAATGCTACAGCAAATGTATATTTCTGAGGCAAAGAATGTGCAAATATTATTCAGGTTGTTTCATTCCCAAATAAGGATTTATTAATGTTTCTCATTTATTATTACTGTTACTTACATACTATATTTTATTATTACTAATATTTGCTATAATTTGCTATTATTCTGCCACACAATGTAGTAAATTCACAGTAAGCATTTGTAGTTAAGCAACATAACCAGCAGAGATTAGTTCATTCTATGGACAGAACAATGGATGTAGTGTATTGGTTTAAAACCTAGTGTGTTAATACAGAATTCAGTTAGTGTGTTGTCGTCACAGGTGTGTATGTCGAGGATTTTACACGGACTTTAAACGATTTTAGAACCAAAATGATCCATTTTATAATCAAACACATAAAGCCTGCAGGCATGTTGAACAATAATCTGGCTGTGCTACCTTCAAAGGATCCAATTACTAGTCAGTAAGTAGTATACGTTAATGGCCCTAGGAATTATACACACACACACACACACACACACACACACACACACACACAATCATGAAGCAGAACTAAATGCATCCTCATCTTATTTCCACTAAGATTTTACTTGGATGTTTTCCCCCTTTATTCACTCTCTTTACCTTGTCTTGCATATCACTTCCTTTATTTTCCAGACAGGAAATCATTAGCTGTCAAGAGACACAATTTCCATCTTGTACGGTGATAAGTGTGAGCGAGAGAGGCTGGGGGTGGAAATGGAGACCATGTGCTCACACTCCTCTCTCAGATAGCTCAAGGCATGTTGGCATTTGTTTTAATGTCATCATCGCCTGTGCCACTAGCTCATAGTGCACGGTGGTTTATAATGTGTGTGATGTATATTGTTGGTGTAGAAGATGGCTAAGTGTGCTTCCTCTACCCAGCCATTATTGGATTTGCAGGAAAGGAAATGTGGCTTTTATCAGTACTCAGGATGTCATGGATAGTAGCTCGGGGAATGAGGAAAGAGAAGTAAGACATAAATCAGTCCAGTGTTCAATGTTTCTACACAAAAACACACAACACAGTGATCATGCACATCTGTTTAAACTTTGAATGCAAGCTATTTCCTTGTTTGTGAAATATTTTCTTTTGATATAACACAGTGTCACATCAGCACAACATCCATACCCCTGCAAACGTGCGAAACCACAGATTTTACCGTAACAACCACAGAAAAGGGAAGTCTGACTGCAGCGACACATAGCATTATTGTAAAGTATTAGGATAAGTACTGGCAAAAAACGAATCATCTAAAACTCTTTACAACTAATGGTGAATGGAAATGCAGGTACTGGCACATATTGTATGCACACAATGAAGGCTAAACATCTGCTCATGCCCTTGAGGCCTCAGCAAGCATGCAGACAAATCCTCTGTCTGTCCATAATCAGGAAGTTCCAAAACAATATTCGCATTTGCTCCTTTTTGCAATGCACCGTGGCCATGTAAACCAGTGCAAGCTGTTTGGGTTTGAGGAGGAGCAGAGGAAAACAACGAGTGTGTGTTCAGAATAAAAGCAGCCCTGGAGAAAAGATGGGAAGCAGATTCCTGCTCAAAAAGAAAAAAGTGCCGCTCCCTCATAAAGAGTGCATCAAAGGCAAGAAAGCTAATCTGCTTGAAGGCTGAATGGGATGAGAGCAGACGGACACTCGCGCGCGCACACACACCTACTGTATACACTTTAGCATATCAAGAGGGGACAGAGCTCCACATAACCACATGCTGCCAGGAAAGCGAAACCTGAGACATACTTGCACAAGAAAGGAAATGTATAATTTTCTCGGGTTTAAAATAAACCTTGATTTTTAAGTGTGCAATATTTCCATTCTTTTAAGCCTAAGTCCCATGGTCTGTTCTGTTCATTCCATATCGTCTGGAGTGAAGGCCTCTTTGAGCTTGATGGAGAGCATGTTTCGGATCCCTGACAGCCAATGAATTTGAAATAGCGCTCAAAGAAATGAGTTGTTTCAATTTGGATGCACACTGTTTCCTTCTTAGTTCTCCTGTAATTGAAGTTTTTTTTTTTTAATCGACATGAGGACTGATACAGATGAGACCTGAGTTTAAATGGAAAACAAGAAGCATTTTGCTGTCATGGTTTGGGTCACTTGTCCCCTTAGAGTGAAGGGTCACTGCAAATCGCATCACTGTAATGTTCTTCTGACTGATCAGATTTATACTATCTATCCTGCTCAGAGTGGTCTCTACTCCAGGATGATGATCCACAGGGTATGAGCGCTCACTGAATGGTGTTATTGCGATGAAAATGATAGGGTATATGCTAGTAACCAGATCGCAACCAAATTGAACACTTATGGGAGATTTTGGCCCAGCGTTCTCCTCCACCATCATCAAAACACCAGATGAGGGAATAAATATTTTTTTCCTAGAAAATGAGATGCCACAGTATGCTGCTCTAGGTCATATTGATGGTCATATTGGTGCTTTTGCTGAATTGTGGCTATCTTAGCAAGTAGGCCCATGGAGTATCTTTGAAGTAGAAATGGGATTGTGGTGCTTTTGTTTGTTTTTGTTTCAGTAGAGGAGGAATCCCACACTGCTCCTCTGCTGTTATAATATTAGTGTAATTCAGTGGCATCATCCTGTTGGCCTCAGACCTAAAGGAGGCTGAGACTAGAGTCTATATTTATACGTATGAGCAGTGACCTTGTGCCATGTGACTTCTCAAGCACCCAATTGCAATATGAGTCTACATATAGAAAGAAATAACATTGAAAAGCTCAGGTATGAGTGGATTGTAAAATTAACCAAACACCCAAATTTGTCCCGTCCAGCTCTTTAATAGACCTCCTCAGCTCCACTGAAATGCTGTGGTCACATGGTTTGAAATGGGTAAACAAACACCTCATGTGTTTGTATGGATTATCTGGATTTATGAAATACAAAGTTTGAGATATAGCTCAAAATGGTACATTATTGCGCAGCTTATGGCTACAATAACAATTCAACTGATAGTAGTCTATCAGTTCATTCTTTTCTGAGCGATAAAAGACTTCAGGAGGAAAGCAGTTATTAACTTTACAAACAAATTCACATTGCTTGGTAGTTGTGTGTGCTGTAGCATTGAAACCTTTGTTTATCACAATTTGAAAGATTATTTATGATAGTGATTGTGGATACTTTTGTCATTTTATAAAGGTTTTTTTTTTTTTTTTTTTTTAACTTGATGCACTCCACCATTTTGTTTTTCTCTACTCAAGGTATATGAGCTGATATACTAGTGGTAGAGTAGCCGATCAGAGCGTGCGATTGCTCATATCCAGTGAATGTGGACAGAATAATTACTAGTTATTTAGCTCAGGATATTGGCTAGCATTCAACTGTTCAGTCTTTTTAACAGCAGATGAGATGCAATTCACAGAAATATCCACTAGGAAAATGTACCTACCACAGTGTGCTGCGGTAATGAGAGCTGATCTGTGTGAGAATAATAAATATACAGTACACATGGTTCATTACAAAACTGTTATGCCGACTGACTGGGAGTAGGACTCGTGCTTTTAATTCTAATTTCAATTTTAACTAGTTAATTCCTTGTTATGTGGGAATCATGCAGATCTGTTGTGACCAGAAACATCTCTCTGCATACACATTCACCACACTGAAAATCTAATGACCTTCTATAGTAACAGAGCATCAGTTATTAATTTCCCTGCAGTTCTTAGCTCAGCTCTGTGTCTGCATTGAGAGAAAACGATTACATGTTTTCTCTTTCAGTCAATGCATATACGGGATAAATAACATGATGAGTTCAATAAGTTTGATAAATTCCCTAACACAGATAAATAGAACATATTAGTGGAAGATAGAATGCTGCTGTATATGATGGATACAGGAATGACAGAGCTGGAGGGAAAGTGTTTATAATATTAGTCATTAAAGTGTTCTGTCTGAGAGATGTAAATGTGTACGTGTGTGTGTGCGAGCGTGCACACACTATGCACTTTTGTAAACTGGAATGACGTTGACAACACCATGTCTTCGTGTGCTTGTGTCAGTAATTCGAGAAAGACAGAGGGAGTTGGCTATCACAGTGGTAATCCTCTCTCTTTGGGGGTTCAGTGATGTGACTCTGTGTTGAGAGTCTAACAGGAGTTTTTAGGAAAACAATTATTGTCACAAAGGTGTGCTATCTAACTACTGATTTGCACTAAAATTGTTTCTGCAGATCTTGGGATGTTTCGTTTTCTTATCCAGGAAAGGCCATTTTGCCAGAGGAAAACAACGAGTGTGTGTTCAGAGATGCAGAGATGCTTCTTGAGCATCTGCTAGTTAGATGCAGTTGCAGTGATTCAAGTAATTTTGCTCCCCTCATACTTACTCTCCTCAATTCATTTCTCTATACTTTCTCGTGAGCCTAATATTTGAATTGGCAAATTGGACAATGTTCATGAATTAATCTGTGTTGATGGTGTTGGTGGAATTTATTTGATGGTTATTTGTGGTTCCTTGGTTGCAAAACGTTTGAGAAGCTCTGAGGTAATGGGTGATTGGGGTTAACACAGATTGGAGACTTTGCATTGTGTGCAAGTCTGTTGTTCTCCACTGTAAGAGTCTCTGTTGGTCTAAATAAGGGCACTGATGTAATCTCAGTCCCATCAGGCTGGGCAAATAACACTGTCTGTGGTATTTCTTCTAGAAGACAGGTTGCCCTACGTATGCGCGCGCACACACATTCTTGTACTTCTGTCTTCGTGAGGACACTCATTGATATGTTGCATTTCCTAGCCCTTTACCCTAACCTTAACCATTACAACTAAATGCCTAACCTGAACCCTAAAATTAAGCTTTAACCCTCAAACAGCCTTTTGAAGAAGTGAGGAGCAGCCAAAATGTCCTCACTTCCCAAAAATGTCCTAACTCCAGTCAACACGCGCACACACACACACACACACACACACACACACACACACACACACACACACACACGACCAACAACAGAGCTTGTTAAAGCAAACCTGTTTTCTTCAAGAATCCTTTTTATGACTCTTCATCAATCTTTACTGAAACAAGGTTAAAAAGAGGCTGCGTCGTAAGTTTACCAAAGAAGAGTGTGGGTGTGTCTCTGTGTGTGTGTGAGAGAAGTAAAGTTGTCATCTCTAGCGTTAGTGACTCTCACAGTGGACCCCCCCCATGTGTACACAAACACAGTCATAGTAGTGATGGATGTTTCCCCCTTTTATGAACCCAAAGTATCTGTACACACAGGTGTGTCTGCTTACACAGATCACAGACCTGAAGTGGTGACTCCACATCCCCTCTCACTCAGCACACCCACTCAAACCAACACTCAACCCCACTTCTCTATACATGGCTTTGGAGCACTGCAGTAAATTAGCCTTGTTGACCCTCATTACACACACACACACACACACACACACACACACACACACACACACACACACACACACAGAGCTGTGTGTGTGTGTACTCAGACTTGAGTAGCATCAACAGCTGCTCAGCAAAATGCTCCAAAATCTGATTCCATTAATAAGAAAATGTATTGAATCAATCATTACAAAAACAAATAACACGGTGAATAATACTGAATAAATTATTCGAGCAGATATTTATTATTATTGAATAATAACATGATTTAAAGTTGCCAAACCTTGAATTTGAAATATATCTTAGGAACTTATTTGCATACTATTTATTCAGATACTGATGCACTATAGATTTCACTCAAATATACTCCTAGGATTCTTTTTTTTTTATCTATCCTTGACAGGTCTTCAAGGATTTTTTTTGTGGCATCTTAAGCATTTCCTTTTCACAGAATGTTCAAGGTTCATTCCCTTTAGGAAGCAAAGAACCCTTAGCTATCCAAATAAGATTTTTTTTCCTAAGAGTGTAAATGCTCATAAAACTAAACACTTCCACTGGAATATAAATATTGTACACACCCTCATTAAAATTGTAGGTTTTTATGATGTAAAAATCCTAAATCAAATAAATGATTATAAAAAGGTGTGCACCCTAATGCATCCAGGTTATTGAAAGTTTTTTTTTTCCCCTTTGTTTTTCACTTAAATTTTGTTGGTTGATATCTCAGATTAAAGGTGGAAAAAAAATCTTGCATGATTTTTCGTGTTTTGATTTTATTTTATTGTTTTAAACATCACAAAAACCTACACTTTTAACAGTGTATGTAGACTGTTTATATCCACTGTGTGCCTGATATTGATTCAGGTAGTAGGGTCGTGAATGCCTTGCACATTAACACTCACTCACAATAATCACACACAACGCTGTGCTGATGTATGAAATTCATCAAAGACATAGTGGCGTGAATCGACTCCAAAGTTAATTAGTTATGTCAGTGTCTGCTATACACATCCATGTGAATGAGTTATTAGTTTAGAAACAACATTAGAACAAGAGCTTTAGTATAAACCTGAGATTTGCCTTGCAGCAGACATGACATCAGATCCATGCTGTTATAGAAGATGAATCATTATGCTCTGACCAATCAGAATCGAGAATTCAACAGCATTGTAGTATAAACCACTATAAACTAGAAAGGCCCTCAGTTGAGTGTATACCTCCGCCAAGCCACATATCATCAACATCAAAATCAAGTCACTTGAACCAAGGATAATACTAAAGCTGTACACCAAATCTTATCAAAGTCAGTCCATTACTTTTTGAGTTGTGTTGGGAACAGACAAAAAAAATCCAGGATCCACATACATATCCAGATTTGTATCAAAATCTAACCAATTGTTCCCTGGCCCATGGCCCACCTTGTCTCAAAATTTTATCAAAATCCATTTACTACTTTGTGAAATATTTTGGGAACAGACAAACAACCAAAACACAACCTCCTCCAACACAGTTGGCAGAGATAATAAGAACTTTTTAATCAACCAGTAAAAGACTATTTATAACTATTGTTTACAACTGTTATGTGACAAAGTAGAATTTTTGTTGACTGAAAAAAACCTTCTTGGTAGTAGCTTCAGACTTTTGGTGAACAATCAAGTGAGTCAGAAAGGCTTTAAAGCAAACCACAAGCTGTACGTACTGGAAAAATATGTGTGAGGAGTGATTTTTTTTTTTTTTATCATTAATGATACATTTTTATCAGATTTTTATCATCTTAATGATGTTAATGTGTAAGACATTCACTGTTGCCTTGTCATTTATGGGCTCTTCTGTAAGAGCCGTGTGTTTATGAAAATCTTCAAGTATCAGCATATGATGACTTACTACGAATAGATATATGTTGTAGACATATTATGCTGTTAAAGCATGTTATCTCTCTCTCTCTCTCTCTCTCTCTCTCTCTCTCTCTCTCTCTCTCTCTCTCTCTCTCTCTCTATGTAGCACTGATAGCCATTGGTCAGTACAGCAGTACCATAGAGACTGTGGATGCAGGATGGTGTAAGGAAATCACAGACCAAGGAGCCACGCAGATTGCTAAGAGCAGCAAGTCCCTGCGTTACCTGGGCCTGATGAGGTGTGATAAGGTAAAGTATTTAGCACAGAGCCTTGCAGGTAATGGAAATGCAGAGGATCATCTTTCATTTGGAAATTGACTCTGTTATGTGTTAGACACATTTATGGTCAGCTCTTTACAAGCACACAGCAGGCACACATTCCGACACACTGATCAGCAGTTTTACTGAGAGTAAGTGCACAGCATCACACATTAAACCGTAACATATTTTATAGGAAAAACAGAAGCTTCTTTTACACAGCCTGTTCAAGGCAGGAATCTTACGCCTTTATTCCGTCTCACATTCTTTGTAAAAGGTCCGAATGTGGAACCGGGGTCTGTGTTGTTCCACCTCTGTGCTGGAACAATTGATGGTAACAGAGCCAGAATCGATGTCTGTGTAAAAGGGACAGCTGGCATTGTGGAGCAGGGGTGTGATGTTTTTGACATTCTTCTTTCTGAGACCAGCACGAATTCAAATGTCTCCGTCTACGGCGTCGAAGGTCCACACCTTTCTACCTCAAATCACTTCCTACTTCTCGTCACGTTCTCCTCCAACATATTTCTGATCGCAAAGCAACTTTGCTGGCATTTGAAGAGTGGTATAAATGTACACAGCTAACATATACACCTCAACACTCAGTTCATCTGCTGTTATTGTTTTGAAATCATCACCAGTATGCTAGGGGTATCTGTATTTCTGATACGGAGTGTGTTACACGACACACTAGATGGTGAAGCTTTGTTGTGTCACACCTCTGGTTGCGGAACACCAGCAAAAACATACACTGAACTTATTTGGTTCAATGTAAACAACCAAGGCTGGAATATTAAGGAATCTTCTTGATGGCAGTATTGTGGAATATCTGTGTGAACATGCCTATGCACAAGAAGTAACTGGGGAGAAGTTCATACTGTGCTTAACTATGTTCAGCAAAGCATGCTGGGACAGGAACTCACAGAACTGCACTGTGGGATAGAGGAACTTTCTGCTACAATATAAAAGTGTTATGTGAGTGTTGTAGGTGACATATTTTAGGATTTTTAGGCCATTGTGCAGTTACACCTCTCTCCTGCTGTGCCCCCCGCTTACTCTCTTTCTCCTTCTCTGTTTTTCTCCTCTTGGCTTCCTCCCTCCCTCTGTCCCTTGCCTCTTCTCTTCCTCCCTCTGTCCCGCTTTCCCTGTTATCTAGCAAATCACTTAGACATTCACTTGAAAAATAGGTTAGCAATGGAACATGCATTCCACCCCTAATTTTCAAATTATATTTCCCAGATCGAAATATAATATCATTTCCTTGATATTTTTCACTTGGGTTGTCAAAATAAGATGAGATTTTTTTCCTTCTGAAAATGAAATATCACTTTCCCATAAACATTTGATACAATTAAAGTGCATTGAAATGGAATTTTTATTGCTTGTATTGGTAGGATGAGAATATATCTGGTTTGTGTGCCACTATTGAGAACGCTGTCCTCCTCCACTCATAATTTTCTGTTAAGGTTCAGCCATGTTCCCACCACCAGTTCAGTTACTCTGTAGATTACCGTTCTGCACAGCCAACACAAAAATGCTTCCATTGTGTTTGTATTTTTGATGTTGCTCTTGTCTTTAGTCTTGTGTAACATTTTTTTTAATTCTGATATCCATGACCTATACATTACATAAATACAGTACCAGTCAAACGTTTGAACACCCCTACTCTGAGTTTTTTTTTCTGTATTTTGACTGTTTTCTACATTATAAAACAATACTGAAGACATCAAAACTATGAAATAACATATGGAACTATGTGGTTTAAAAAAAGTGTTAAAAACAAAGTTTTATATTTGAGATTCTTCAGTGTAACCACCGTTTACCTTAAATCAAATAATTAGTTTTCTTTTGTTTCAGACATGTAGAAGCTTTTTACCTTTACCTGACATGTTTCAACGGTGTAACTTCCGTCTTCATCCTGTCAAGGAACAGACAGGAGAGGAGATCAAATGCGCTCAAACCACAGTTTATTTATAACAGGGGAAAAGGGAGTTGGGAGAATGTGTGTGGGTGAAGTCCAGTGGCAGGAGA
>JAOPUC010000002.1:32766356-32778484 GCA_027564185.1 Cephalocassis borneensis
GTGGCAGCGGGGGCGTGGTCAAGCACCGGTCTGTGACAGGAGGGCGGAGCCAGGGAAGGTGAGTGGCAGAATCACTATACCTGATGGTAATTAACTTGTGTTTGTGTGTCTTTCCTGTAACCGTGCCCTATTTAAGGAGACAGAGGGAGAGCAGAGGAGAGACGCTTCCCGGTTGAGAACACAGTGTGTGTGTGTGTGTGTGTTTTCAATAGTGGTAAATTGTTATGCTGAAAAGTGTGGCAATAAAGCCATGTTCAGACCTTGATCTCTGTCCTGCCATCTTCTGTGCTCCACGCACACTTAAGGGACATTTTACATCCGCGTAGGCCAGCCAGCGGTCGGCGGGGAGCTGTAGCGTGGCCAGCTGAGCCTCTCCCGTTAGCAGGGGGAGGAGATGTGCCGCGCGCTGTTCCACCAGCCACCCCGAGGTCTCTGCTACCTGCTCTAAGAGCATGAGGAAGACCTCGGGGTCATCCTGCGGGCCCATCTTCGTGAGGGTGTGCGGGGAAGGGCCCACGGCGGTGGAGATGGTGGACCCCGCCGACACGAGGAGGTGCCGGAATGCCCGACGATCTTCCTTTTGCCCCAGCACCAGGGCTTCGAACTGTTGTTCTTGCTCCTTTCGGAGGGTGAGCAGCACCTGGTGCTGGCTCTGTTGGGCCATGGTAAGGGCATGGATCAGGTCTGCGAAGGGGGAGGACTCCATGTGGCTGTTCTCTTCTGTGCTCATAATCCAGGTAACAACGCCATTGTAACAGTACATATATGTGGGTGGAGCACAGAAGGACAGCAGGCCAGAACTGAGTTCACAAAACTCTGTTTATTTAGCTTTTCTGCTTCTGTTTACTCTCTCAGACACACACACACACACACATCAGTTGTCTGGTTGGGGAGAGAGCTCCCTGTGCTCTCGCTCTCTCTCCTTAAATAGGGCACAGTCACTGGGAAGACACACAAACACATTAATTAATGACAGGTGTAGTGATTCTGCCACTTACCTTCCCTGACTCTGCCCTCCGGTCACAGACTGATGCTTGACCATGCCCCCACTGCCACAAAGACATTCTGGCAAAGTCCCCTTCTGAGAATGGTGTTTAAATACACAGCATAGAAAACCAGAAAGTGAATACAGGCCAGTTGGAAGTCCCATCCCAGATCTGGATTAGTGCTGAACTGGAAGATAATAAATTTCTGGAGTGGAGACCAGAGGCTTAAGCTGAGATGCATGAAAGGTAGGGTGAACATGTTGCATGGTGAGTGGTAATGTCAGTCTAACAGAACATGGCTTGATTACCTTCTTGATAAGGAAGGGTCCAAGGAACCTGGGTGCTAGCTTGTGAGAGATGGTCCTAAGTGGCAGGTGGCATGTGGAGAGCATAACTCGTTGACCTACTTGGTAGGTGGGTGCCTTGGAGCGACATTTGTCAGCCTGCCTCTTGGATGCAAGTGCAGAGCAAATGAGTCTTCTCCGGGCCAATGACCACGTCCTCCTGCAGCAGCGTATAAAAAGCTGGGCTGAGGGTATGGCGACTTCCTCCTCTTGGCTGGGGAATAGTGGTAGTTGGTAACCTAATGAGCACTGGAATGGAGAGAGACCTGCAGCAGAGGAAGGGAGAGTGTTATGGGCATATTCAATCCAGGGTAGATACTTGATCCAAGAACCAGCATCCCTGGATGACATGTACCTGAATCCAACCTCCAAAGCCTGGTTCGCCCATTCTGCCTGGCCATTGGTCTGTGGATGGAAGCCTGAGGAGCGACTACAGGTGTCCCCGAAGAGTTTGCAGAAGGCTCTCCAGAACTGTGCAGTGAACTGAGGACTCCAGTCAGAAACAATGTTGGTAGGCAGACCATGTAGGCAGAAAACATGGTGGACAAGTAGTTATGTGGTCTCTTTGGCTGAGGGGAGCTTGGGCAGAGGAATGAAATGGATGGTCTTAGAAAAATGGTCAATAACAGTGAGGATGCATGTGTTGCCACCTGAGTTGGGGAGTCCTGTGATGAAGTCCAGGGTGATGTGAGACCAAGGTTGATGCAGAGTTGGAAGGGGTCTTTGTAAGCCAGCAGGGGGTTGATTGGCTGTCTTGTTCCGGGAGCTGCCATGAACTCCTGGATGTCCTCCTTGAGGGATGGCCACCAAAAGTGCTGCTGGATGAGAGCCAGGGTTCAGGTGGCTCACAGATGACAGGCCAGCTTGGAGCCATGACCCCACTGCAGCACCTGAGTTTGCACAGGACAGGGAACAAACAGATGGCTACGAGGAATGTTGTTGAAGTTACCTTCACCGGGGTCCTGCTCTAGAGCTTTCTGCATGAGCGTCTCAACCTCTAGAATAGCAGCTCCCACCAGGCAGTGTGGAGGAAGGATAGTCTCGGGTGGCTTGGACTCCTATTTGTGGGAAGAGAACATCCTGGACAGGGCATCGGGTTTGCCGTTCTTGGAGCCTGGGCGGTAGGAGAGCATGAAGTTGAACCAGGAGAAGAGAGACCAATGGGCTTGACAGGAATTGAGACATTTGGTGGACTTGAGGTACTCCAGGTTTTTTTGGCTGGTCCAAACTAGGAAGGGGAGATCAGACCCTTCAAGCCAGTGCCTCCACTCCTCCAAGGCTAGTTTCATGGCCAGTAGTTTTCAGTTGCCGATGTTGTAGTTCCATTTGGCTGGGGATAGCCGGCAGGAGAAGGAGCATGGGTGGACCTTGTTGTCATTGGCCCTCGGGGATAGGATGGCTCCAACCCCTGACTCGGAGGTGTCAACCTCAACAATAAACTGCTTGGTTGAATTGGGTATGGTGAGAATGGGTGCTGTGGTAAACCTGAGCTTGAGACTGGAAAAGGCTTTATCTGCTTCCTACCCCCACTTGAACTTGGTCTTGGTCGAGGCCAGGGCTGAGAGAGGTCCGGCCACCATGCTGAAGTTGTGGATGAAGCGCCTGTAGAAGTTGGCGAACCCCGGGAAGCGCTGGAGCTCTCGTCTCAAAGATGGGGTGGGCCAGTCAGCGACTGCCTCCAGCTTGAGGGGGTCCATATGGATCTTAGCTGGAGAGATGAACCCCAGGAATGAGACAGAGCCTTGGTGGAAATCGATCTTCTCTGCCTTAATGAACAGCTTATTCTCTAGCAGGTGTTGAAGAATCTGCTGGACGCGACTCCGATGTTCCTCCAGGGAGCGAGAGAAAATCAGGAGGTCATCCAGGTCAACAAAGACAAAGGTGTTAAGAAAGTTTCTCAAGACGTCGTTAACTAATGCCTGGAATACCGCGGGCACGTTAGTCAGGCCGAAAGGGACTCATAGTGGCCTGTGGTGGTGTTGAAGGCCGTCTTCCACTCGTCCCCTTCCTTGAGCTCAACTAGGTGATAGGCATTGCGCAAGTCCAGTTTAGTAAACACCTTAGCTCCCTGGAGTAGTTCAAAGGCTGTGGTCATGAGCAGTAGTGGGTAGCGGTTCTTGACCGTGATGGCGTTGAGACCTTGATAGTCAATGCAGGAACGGAGCGATTTGTCCTTCTCCATGAAGAAGAATCCTGCCCCAGCTGGGGAGGAGGAAGGGCAGATGGTCCCAGCTGCCAGAGACTCCGTGATATATTTCTCCATGGCTTGTCTCTTGGCGGAGAAAAGAGAGTAAACATGTCCCTTGGGTGGCACCATCCTGGGCAGGAGGTCGATATTGCAGTCATAGGGTCTATGAAGGGGAAGGGACACTGCTGGGGTCTTACTGAAGACAGGCTTGAGGTCCAGATATTCCGGAGGCACATGAGAGAGGTCGGGAAACTCACTAGCTGAGGGCTGTGGTAGCTTGGCAGGAGGCAGAGCAGAGTTCAGGCAGGAAGGACTCCAGCCTAAGATGGTGTGGTTAGTCCAGTTTAAGTGGGGGTTGTGCTGCATCAACCAGGGTAGTCCAAGAATAATGGGAACATGATGGTTGTTCATGACATGAAGTTGTATCGTTTCAGAGTGATTGCCTGAAATCCTTAGGGTGAGCAGGGTGGTGAGGTGAGTGATTGTGGTCAAGCCAGTGCCACTGAGTGTCAGGACAGTGAGAGGGACCTTGAGAGCGAGTAATGGGATTCTGAGATCCTTGGCGGTAGTGGAGTAGATCAGCTTCCTGTCCACCCCTGAGTTGACGAGCACCGAAAGATGGTGATGCCGATTGTTGAGAGTGATAACGGGGAGCAACAGTCAGTCAGCAGGGGACTGGTTCCGAGCATTGCCCACCAGGGCCCCTACAGTAGATTCACTGGTGGGCTCGTCCTTTTAGCGGGTAGGCTCGGCAGATGTGTCCCTTCTGACCGCAATAGAAGCAAGCCCCTGTGCTCCATCAGCACAGTCGTTCCTCCAATGACACCTGTACAAAATCTACCTGCATGGGTTCGACAGATGAGGCGGGAGGTGGAGAGGGGTTGAAGTTGAGGCAGTTCTTCGCTCTCCTCCATTGTTGAACCCGTGTGTCAATACGATTGTCAAGGTCCATCAGGCTGGAGAGGTCCGATGGCAGTTCCTGAGAGACAAGTTCGTCCTTAACAGCATCGGACAGGCCATGTAAGAACGCGTCGACCAGGGCACTCTCGTTCCAACCGCATGACGCTGCCAATGTCCAGAACTCGATGGCATAATCCGAGATAGATCGGGACCCCTGCCGCAGCTCCATGAGCGCTCTTGCCGCCTCCTGGCCAGACAGAGAACAGTTAAATGTTTGCCTCATTTCCTCAGAGAATTCCTTGAAGCTGGAACAGGACACATCAGCGTCCCAGACCACTGTTCCCCATTCCCTGGCCTTGCTGGTGAGAAGCATGATGGTATAAGCTACCCAGGAGCGTTCTGTGGGGAAAGCCAGAGGTTGAAGTGCCAAGATCAGCTTGTGTGATGTGGTGGGTGCTGGTAATTTAATTCTTGCCTATAATTCAGTACTAAACATTAAGTGTCTCCGAGATTAAAAGCAAGTATAGTACATTAGTTAACCATTGAAACTAAGGATTCATGTGATTACTTGAAGTTGATACATGTGTTCTTGTGCATCCCCCCCCCCACACTTAACCTGCATACTCTGATTATTTAAACAAATTTGGCAGTGTTTTACTGCCTGATACTTGGGCTTACTATTAGATAAGAAAGAAGTGTTACAACATGTAATAGGTGAGAGGCCAAGGGCTACTGAAACAGAGATCGGTGTTGCCTGATGGCATGGAAAGGACTTTGACCACAAACTAGATGCCCATGTCTCCCAACACACTATTCCTGCAAAGTTGAGTTTCAGATGCATAGTTACACAGGATACATCAGAAGTCATAGTGGTGACAGTGATAGCCCAGATCAGGATGTGACAACGCTTCCATGGCACAATTCACCCTATCTGATGGTGTATGGCAACATGAAAAAATCCTTCACATGGTCATGTTTTGACATTTTCTCCTAGGCATGTAACGATTCACACCTTTTCTTTATGGTTTAAATGTAGGTACTGGGCACTATATGCTTACTGTTCAAGTTTTGAACCTGATGGTGCTTAATGGTATATGCATGCTTATAGAGATCAATAAAATCTGTTTCTTTTAGGTTGAAAATATTTTGTGTTTTCCATGGTGATGAAAGAGATTGCACTGCGTATGTATGCAACCTGATGTTTATGCCCAAGATATAAAGGACATGATGAGTGGCGACATAGATCCTGGGGACTGAGGGTCATTTTAAAATAATTTTTTCAAGGCAAGTTCTTTACATTAATTATAATGATTTAGGGTTATCAATTTTTCCCCATGTATGCATGTTAAGTTCATATGAGAATTCATTTTATTTTATTCTATTGTGTCAGGGAAATTTTTAATTATTATATGTAATCAGTTTTGCTTCTAGGACAAGCATCCCATTGAGGGTATGGCTATGCTTCAGATCCACTTCAACACTGACCAGTTACAAAAGGTGAATGATGAGATTTGCTTATATTTATGAAGTATGCTAATCAGCATGGAGTTAAACTATTATGGAGTTAAGAACACTGCAATAGCTATAGCTCCTCATTACACATATTATGGCAACTTACGCTCTGCGGTCATGATCAATCCTGTTTATCTTTCCACCAATAAAGACACGAATCTTGCAATCCTTCCATTTTTTCTTGTTAGTTAGCAAATATGGTATCAGCAATGTCAGCCCTAAAATAGCAAGTTCATTTCTCTTAACAATGCCAAATGAAGAAAACAGTATTAAAGAATTTAATGAATACTGGACAATATTTAGCTCTTTAAGCTATTACTTAAACTAAAACAATACATTAACAGGTTTCTTAAATTACTGTTCCTTAAACCTACCTCCATCATCAAACAACCACCAAACATCGATGGTGCCCTTGGACTGTTTCTTTTTGAACTGCTGACTGGCTGCCAGCAGCTTTTCATCTGCAACACTAAGTTGTACTGGAGGACTCTTGGTGTCTGAATTCATAATAGGAAAGTTAAATATCTTCACAACAGAGCACACAGATATTTGACAGCCATAAGCAAATTTTTCAAGATTATTTACATTTCTATATATTGCAACTGAGAATTTTCTGTACTGCCATTGAAAATTTAAATGCAAAAAGTATCAAACTACCATATATCAGAGTAGTTTCTGCTGTATTTTAGAGAGAATTTCAACGAGAGTTCACCTCTGATAATGAGTGGACTGCTTTGACCAGTGGTGGTCTTAGATGATGGTTTCAAGAAATCATCTGTATCTTTTCCAATGTTAATAGCCACCAACAGCTCCTTCATCCCTGAAGCTTTCTCAGTGGAGGACAGAAATTCATCTGTGTGAAGGTCAGAATAATCCAAGTTTAAATAAAGTTAAAAGCATTGGTTTAAAATACTCACTCGACTGGCAGTGATGTATGTTTTAGTGTATATTAATAATAGTTACAGTAAGTTCATAGGTATAATGTACCTTGGCCTTGGATGTGGGAAATGTCTAAACCCTCCTTTAGTCTTAAGATGACCACACCATACTGTAGGTCAAAAGCATCACTAAAATAAATAAGGAATATGTAAATTATTTTAAAAGACAATGTATATAATTACAGAGGACTTGTAGAGGAATTAAATGATCATGTAGTAAAATATTTTATTTAAACACCAAGAAACAAACCAAAGTAAATCAAAACTAAAAAATTTAATTTCGAATATCTGAAATTACTTACTGAATTGTGCTTATATATATTTCCACATCTTTCATTTCACCATCCCTCCAGTTGTTTTTAAATCCAAGTATCATTGTGTTTGGCTTTAGACGACCCAAACCAGAAGCCTTAGAATAGAATCAAACTTGAATCACATTCATCATTAACTGATGTTTTATATTAAAATACACAAACGGATCATTGATGATTGAGACAAAAGCAGCAGCTGATAAACATGATTCTATGGACCTTATATACTGCAAGTTTTGGTTTTTTTTAAGCTTTAACATGCTTGTCTCAGCTCATAAAGTTGTCACGCTCTGCCCCGAACATCCACTCCTGAGTTTGCGGATCTTCCACGTCAGCTCCGATCTGGATCCGGGACGGGAATTCCATCCTGCCTGCTTTCCTGTTCAGCAAGCGCTCACCTGCATTCACTTCCTGATTACCACCGCTGCCTTTTTAAACTCCGTTCTCAGTCACAGACCGTGCCAGAACATCTCGTATGTAACAGAGATGTGGACTTGAGTTACATGCCTTGGACGACTTTAGACTCGACAAAACGTAAAGAAACTTGTAACTCGACTTGGACTTTAACATCAATGACTCGTGACTTCACTTGGACTTGACAAGACTTGCTGCTTTCCCCAAAGCTGAAGATTAAAAAGTATGTTATTAAGGAACGTATCTTTCATTGTATGTGTGCGTCTGTGTGTGTATTTGCTGTTGGCACAACATCCAATCAAATTAGATCCATGTTGTTTTGATCCAACAGCATCCATCCAATCAAATTACAGGACAACCAATGAAGAGGAACTGTCAAACAACGCGCCAGTTAGAAAAAATGATACCAAAGATGGTTTTGTTCGGGTATCAAAACTACGAGGTGGTCAACAAAAAATGAATTGCAGTATGCAAAACATGCGGGTCAAAGATTACAGACGGAGATGCAACAATTTCCAACGTCGTTGGATATTTGAAGTTGCGCAAAGAATGGTAAGCTCTGAATGAAAGCTAACGTTTATTGGCTAACTTTTCTTTGTTGTGTAGTTAAATCAATGAGGCTGTAAACTCACTGTTAACGTTACATTGCAAACACGGTAATCTGTTATGTCCACTGCGAGTTCACTCCCTTATTCATACATTTAAGTGATTATGGTTTTTTTGTTGTTTTTTTTAAGCGGGGTTGTATGAGGTACTTATACATAACGTTAGTCAATGTACAGTATCACACAGTAGACAGCGGTCAGCAGCAACGCGTATTTTAGCCACCTACAAAGACATACAATTCATACGCAATGTTAATATTGATATTAATAATATGAGTAAAGAGTAGTTTCAATACAATTCATTTGTGGCTATAAGGGATTTTCTGACATCTGTTTAATATGCTTACCTCTTACAGATTTGAAGAATACCAGATGAACAAAAGCATCACAAATGAACCTCAACAGCCTTCAATCTTGCAATTCCTGGACAATCGTGTCAGGCATTATAGCATGAGTCATCCACAGCAGAAAGCTATCACCAATGTAATACTGTCCGACCTGATTATTGATTGCAACTTGCCCCGTCTATTGTGGAAAACGAGAGTTTTAGGCACTTTCTGACAGTACTTGACAGCAAGTACACCCGAGTGTGTTGCAGAACACTGACATCAAAATCAGAGAACCTCGCTGAAGAGAGATGTTCAAAATTAATAACTCAACTGAGCAGCACTGACCATGTTTCAGTCACTGTGGACAATTGGTCTGACTGAAAGATGAGGGGACTCCTGGGTGTCACTGTGCACTGGATAGAGAAAGAGGCAGAGAGGATACAGCTGAAGTCCAATCTCTTGGCCTGTGAGCGCTTCAAAGGCTCACACACAGCTGAAAGAATCTGTGACCAATTTGAGTCAATATGTGGTTCTGGCAGCGGGGGCATGGCCAAGCGTCAGTCTGTGAATGGAGGGTAGAGTCAGGGAAGGTAAGTTGTGGAATCATTGCACCTGATGGGAATTAACCTGTTTGTGTGTCCTCCCCAGTGACCATGCCCTTTAAAAGGAGAGGAGAGCAGAGAAAGGGAGCTATCTCCCCAACCAGAACACTTGTGTGTGTGTGGCTGGGAATTGGAGAAAGGCTGGAAAGCTAAAAAATAAAGTTTGTTGAGAACTCAGTTTTGGCCTGCCATGCTTCTGTGCTCCACCCACCTGGTCGAATACTACAGTAGTGCCAAAACCCAGGAAAGTGCAAAAGGGAACGGCCACATGGAGTCCTCCCCCTTAGCACGTGGGTTGCACCCTGGAGCAGCAGCAGCAGTGCTTCCTCGCGCTGTGCCTGGAGGAGGTCGGCCGGCCGTTCGCATTTGGCCAGCAACTCTGGGATGCCTGCCAGTGGTGGCTGAGGCCCGACAACTGCGACGCCGAGGGAATCATTGATCTGGTGGCACTAGAGCAATTCATCGCTGACTTCCAGAAGGAACTGTGGAGTGGGTCCAGTGCCATCTCCCGGCGTCGCTGGATCAGGCCATCGAGCTGGCGGAGGACCATATGGCGGCTGTTCTGACAGCAGGACAGCGTGTCCTCTCTCTCTCTCCCCCCTTCTGTTTCTCATCCTCGCCCCATTCCCCCACTGCAGAGGCAAGGGCCGGCTCCACCCCAGCCAGCCCGCCGCACCCGCTGTGTTCTACCATTTCCTACTTCCCCCTTCTTCCCCCCTTCAGGTGAGTGATCTCCAGAATACCAGTGCAGAGAGAGAGCCTGGGCCGGTATGCTGGCGCTGTGGGGAACCAGGGCACCTCCAGCATCAGTGCTCAGCAATGGAGGTGGGCATGGTGGTCCGGATCCCTGATGCACCGGAGACTGCCCTTGATCGGGCAGGAGCATATCGCATACCAGTGAGTATCCAAGGGGATACGTTTCAGGCTTTGGTGGACTCCAGCTGTAATCAGACCTCAATCCACCAAAGCCTGGTGCAAAACGAGGCATTGGGAAGAGCACAGTTGGTGAAGGTGTTGTATGTGCATGGGGATGTTCACAACTACCCTTTAGTGTCGGTCCACATTCTGTTTCAAGGGGAGAAATTTAGAGTAAAGGTGGTGGTTAATCCTTGCCTTACTCACTCGATAATTTTGGGGACTGATTGGCTGGGATTTCGGGAATTAATGACGCACTTAGTCAAGAGTGGGGCCTGCCATAGTTCAGCGGGGAGAGGTCCCGTAGTGGCATTGGTGGGAGCAGCTGTCACAGAGCCGTCTACATCATCACTGCATCAGAGTGAGGAGCAGCATGCTCCTCCTCCCTCTCTCGGGGATTCCCTCACGGATTTCCCATTAGAGCAGTCACGAGACGAGACTCTGCGGCATGTGTTTGACCAAGTGAGAGTAATTGATGGTCCAATGCTCCAGCCAAACGCCACCCTGTCCTTCCCCTATTTTTCCATTATTAAGGATAGATTATACCGACTGATGCAGGACACTCAGACTAAGGAACAAATAACACAGCTTTTAATCCTAAAGAGCCACCGGGAATTTATATTCCAGATGGCTCACTTTAATCCCATGGCCAGACACTTGGGGCAGGACAAGACACTAGCCCAAATAATGGCCTGGTTCTGTTGGCCAAGGATTCGCAGCGATGTCCATAGGTGGTGTACGGTGTGCTGCGAATGCTAGGTAGTAAATCCCACAGCCCTCCCAAAAGCACCTTTGCACCCTCTGCCATTAATCGAGATCACATTTGAAAGAAATGGGATGGATCTCGTCGGGCCATTAGATCGGTCAACACGAGGATATCGCTTTATTTTAGTTCTGGTGGACTATGCAATGCGATATCCGGAAGCAGTGGCTCTTCACAATATCTCCACATGTATTACTGCAGAAGCACTCTTCCGCGTCATCTCCCAAGTCAGAATCCCCAAAGAGATTCTGACTGATCAAGGCACTACATTTATGTCATGCACACTGCACGAACTGTATGGGTTACTGGGAATTAAGTCTATCCACACCAGCATTTATCACTCACAAACAGATGGCTTAGTCAAACGGTTAAATTGCACCCTCAAAAACATAATTAGAAAATTTGTAAGCGAAAATGCATGCAACTGGGATAAATGGCTCAAGCCCCTGTTATTCACAGTGCGAGAGGTCCCACAAGCCTCCACGTTCACCTCTACTTTTAACAACACTCTGTAAATGTGATGACAGAGCCATCTATGTCATCACCATGTCATAGTGAGGAGCAGTAATTCCCAGTTCAAATTATTATACAGGCATAAGCCGCATGGCATTCTGGATGTGCTATGGAAAAATTGAGAGGAGGGACCTTTGACCAGTAAAAATGAAATTCAATATGTTATGTTATCGATCTGCATGCCAAACGCCACACTCTCACGCACCTAACCCAGGAAAATTTGTGGCAGGCCCAAAAACGTGAAGTCCGTCTGTATGACAGGGGCACGCACCTTAGGGAATTCACACTGGGAGATAAAGTACTTGTGTTGTTGCCCATGTCAAGCTCCAAATTGATCGTCAGGTGGCAAGGACCCTTTAAGGTCACACGGCGAGTTGGGGACGTCGACTATGAGGTGAGGTGAATGGACAGGGGTGGGGCATTACAGATATACCACCTCAATCTACTAAAACTTTGGAATGAGGAGGTCCTCATGGCATTGGTGTCGGTGGTTCCAGAGAAGACAGAGCTGGGTCCGGAGGTTCAAAAAGGAAAATTGACATCGCCCGCTGCTCCGGTCCCCTGTGGAGACCACCTCTCCCTGACCCAGCTCACAGAGGTCGCCCAGTTGCAAACAGAATTTTCTGACATGTTCTTGCCGCTGCCCGGCCGCACCCACCTCATAGAACACCACACTGAGACGTCCCCGGGGATAGTAGTGCACAGCCACCCTTACAGACTTCCCGAACACAAAAAAAGGTGGTTCGGGAAGAACTCGAGGCCATGCTCGAAATGGGCATCATCGAGGAGTCCCACAGCGACTGGAGCA
>JAOPUC010000002.1:32955028-32965242 GCA_027564185.1 Cephalocassis borneensis
ACCAAAATATATGGGCATGGTCCACCATGTTTTCTCCACATTCCCTCCAGCATCCCAGCTGAGTGTCTGTTTGTTTGCCTTTTTGCTTAGGAGTTATAAAGAAGCGAATCAGATTCTTCCAGCAAAAGTCTCTCCACCCCAATGAGTTAGTAGTAGTCGACTGTATTTTCCAAGCGTTCATCCATATGTCCTTTGTTATTACAATGTCCAGTTCTTTTTCCCAACGTTGCTTCACGTATTCTGTGGAGTCCTTCTTAAGGGATGTGACAGCACGGTACAATTTACTTATCAGTCCTTTACTGCTCCTGCAGTTGTATGCATCAATAAACAACTGAACAACCTTAGACCATTCTTTCTGGTCAGAGTCCCTAACCTCTTTACAGAAATAATCAGAGATTTGTAAGTACCTGTAAAAATCCTGTCTCCTCAACCCATAGACCTTACATAAATGTTCAAAACTATAGAGTGTTCTGTCTTTAACTATTGTACATAGAGATGTGATACCATGATAAACCCATTGTTTGTATCTGAAATCATACAGTGATGGCTTATAGTCAGGGTCATAAGCAGGCCAACTGAGTAGTTTTACCTCCCTCTGGAGCTGATAACGTTGAACAATTTCAAACCATATCTTCAATGATAAGTTCACCCAGTCACTCTCTGTCTGTGGTCTTGCCTTATCCCTGTCAGTACAACCTATTAATGATTGTAATGGGACATCTGTTAAAGATGTCTCTATGTCTTTCCACTTAGCTTTATAAGATGGGTTGCATAGACATATAAGTGGCCTTAGCTGAGCTGATATATAATAGTCCTTTAAGGATGGGAGTGCCATGCCCCCCTGCTCCCTTGGTAACTGGAGTGTGGAAAATTTCACTCTTGGCCTCTTATTATTCCATACAAATAATGAAATGTGCTTATTCCATTCTCTGAATTGTTTTGTAGGAATGTCTATAGGGAGTGACAAAAAAAGATAAAGTAATCTGGGCATGATGTTCATCTTAACTGATCTAATTCTATCACCAAAGTCAAGAGGGAGGAGACTCCATCTATTTAGATCCTCATATATTTTTTTACTAACATTATTGTAATTAGATTGGAATAACTGAGACAGATCTTTAGTCAAATATACTCCTAAGTATTTGATTTGGGTGGAATTCCAGTTGAACGTATATTTTGTTTTAAGTTCCTGTGTGGGAGCAAAATTAAATGGCATAACCTGAGTTTTATTAATGTTAAGAACATAACCTGAATATTTCCCATATGTTTCCAGCATATCCATTAGAATAGGTAGACCAGTGGCTGGTTCAGACAATGTGACAAGTACGTCATCGGCATATAGACTTACTTTGTATTCCTCTCCTCCAATGGAGATACCTGTCAGTTTTGCCTCCTGTCTTATGGCCTGGGCCAAAGGCTCAATGAACAGGTTGAAGAGACTGGGGCTGGCAGGACAGCCCTGTCTACATCCTCGCTCCAAGCTAATAGGATCTGAAAGACTGCCATTTACCTTAATTCTAGCTATTGGGGAGGAATAAAGTGCTTGAATACAACTAATAAATTTATTCCCAAAGCCAAATCTTTTCATTACTGAGTAAAGAAAATTCCATCCCACTGAATCAAAGGCCATCTCTGCATCTAAACTTAAAATAATGGCCCTTGACTGTGTTTTGTTAATATTTTCAATAATATGGAGGGATCTCCTAATGTTATCTTGTGTTTGTCTATTTCTAATGAATCCGGTTTGGTCCTCATCTATTAGATCATGCATTGCAGTTTCCATTCTCTTTGTTAAGATTGTTGCATAGAGCTTATAATCAGCATTTAACACACTGATCGGTCTATACCCTTTGCAATCCATCCTGTCCTTCCCTTCCTTAGGGATGACAGATATGAATGCCTCTCTCCCAGATGGCGGGGGAGATCCGTCCTCTAATATGTAATTAAAGCATGTGTCAAGAAGAGGTACCAAATGTTCTCTCATGGTTTTGTACCATTCTGGGGGAAATCCATCCACACCAGGTGACTTATTATTATTCAGACTTGAAATGGCATCATTTATCTCCTCCCTTGTTATTGGTTGAGTTAGTTTTTCATTGATTTGTGTACCAATGTTTGGGAGGTCTAGGGAATTTAGAAACTCAGTTATTGTCTGCGTATCTGCCTGGTCCCTATTAGAGTAAAGAGATGTATAGTATTTCTCAAAGGCTTTTTGTATGTCATCTAGATTTTTAACAATCTTATTTGTAACAGGGTCTTTTATCTTATGAATTGTATTTTCAGCCTGTTGCTTTTTTAGTCTCCAGGCTAGCAGCTTTGATGCTTTGGGGCCGGCCTCATAGTATCTTTGTTTCATAAATCTGAGTTTTTTCTCCACCTCCTCACTAAGTATTTTGTCTATATCCTGCTTAATAAGTCTTATTTGTTCAATAATTGCATGGTCTCTATTGGTAATATGAATTTGTTCAAGATTCTTTAATTGTTCTTCCAAGTTTGACAGTTGCATTGTTTTTATCTTTTTTGATAAAGCTGACCAAGCTATTATCTTGCCCCTCAAGACAGCCTTAAACGCATCCCATAGCATACTAGGATTTACAGTCCCATTATCATTTTCCTGGAGATATAGGTCTAGCTCTATTTTCATCATTGACACAAAACTGGCATCATTTAACATACCAGAGTTTAGTCTCCAAGTGTTTTGCGCCTTTTGCCTTCCAAATGCATTGTGATATGAACTCCCGCATGGTCAGAGAGAATTCTCTGGCCTATTTTACATTCTTTAATTCTATGCAGATCCTTCTTATGCATAAACACATAATCTAGTCTTGAGTGAGTTGCATGTCTCCCAGAGTAGAAAGTGTACCCAGGTTCTAAGCCATGTATTGCTCTCCACACATCATTTAGTCCCAGTTCTCTTAAGGCCTTATTAATTAGTTTTTCTGTGGGGTTCCTTTTCCTATTTCTATTAGTGGTATCTAAAGAGGGATTGAGGAGTACATTGAAGTCACCAGCACAAATAAGCGTTCCATATGTCTCTGTTGCAATCAGATCAAACACTTTTTAAAAAAATGATGTCTCACTCCCTGGAGGGGCATAGATATTAAATAAAGTCACTTCTCGCTGATCTATTTTGCACTTAACCAGAACAAACCTGCCTTCTTTATCCCTTATTTCAGAAACAAATTCAAATGGGGTCGAGTTTGAAATTAGTATTCCTACTCCCCTTTTCCTGCCATTTTTGTATGATGAAAAAAAGGTATTTCTAAAACCCAGCTTTTTAAATTTTTCATGTTCATCTGCAGACATATGGGTTTCCTGCCAAAACACTATATTTACCCTGTCCCTTTTAACCTTGGCTATCATCTTACTACGTTTTATAGGATCGTTAAGCCCATTTACGTTCCATGACAATATATTATAATATTGATAATGCATTCATATTATCATTGATATCCTGTGATTGTACACTCCAAGACCTCAAACAAGAAAAATGAATAAGGGAACTATAACTATAATACAACCAAATGAACAGGGCTTCCAACAAGAAAGGTGACCCATCACCTTTAGGAAAAGTGAGGGAACTGCCACTAGGTGGGGTCCCTCGGCAAGCTGACGCAAAAACAAACAAGTTTTGTGGCAGTCTGTTGACGATGCATTAGTATCAGCTATTCCAATATGATAGAGACTATTGAGGCGAGTGGTTCTCATCTTCTGAGGCGTCCTTGTCCTTCCTGCGATATTCCTGTAGTCTCTCTCTCGCCTGTCGCTGGAATTCTTCCCCTCTGGAACGAGTCTTGTTAATCACCTCCCAGGGTAGCAGCTTGGCCAGTGTTTCCTCCGTGAAAGCCTCTGCATTTTTCTCGCATGTGACCTTGCCCACGTTGAGCCCATGTCTTCTCAGATCCTCTGCTGCTTGTGTCGCGTTGTAGTATGTGACCGAGCCGGTTTGCAGATGAACTCGCATTATGGTCATTGGAGTCTGAAATCATATCCCCTGTTCCTTCAGTGCTTTCTTATTAGGAGCATATTCCTTCGTCTTCTTTTGCACAGTCTCAGCATAGTCAAAATAGACTCGTTGGTTATTGTGGCTAAGACCTTTCTTCCAAGCTGCGTGGAGGATTCTTTGATGGTGAATTGGAGGAAGCGAACCACCATTGAGCGTGGTGGAGCTTCAGCAGATGGTTTAGCCGGTAGCGCGCAGTGAGCGCGTTCTATCCCAAGGTCACTGCTCCAGTTAGGATCAATGTCCTCACTGAGCATGAGGACACTGACACTAACATGAACACTTGATCATGTTCACCACAAATGCTGTTGCAGAAGTACCCTCTGCGTCCTCTGGTATTCCATAAATTCTGATGTTCCGTCTTGCATGCTCTCCATCTCAGTCACTTTATCCCGCAACGTTCGCTGGCTTGCCAACAACTGAGTTAGCGCATCCTTAACAGCAATATCCCACTGCTCCGCATCCGCCATGCTATGTTCAATCTCTCCAACCCGTTCGGTAACATCTTCAATCTGACTTGTCACATCTTGGAGTTTTCTATGCATTTTGGAAGTGAATTCGTCCATTTGCTTTTTAACATCTCTAAAGCACTTACTAAATTCTTGGAGCTCCTTTTTAAGCTCGGTTCTTAGGGCTTCCATTCCTTTAGCTACAGCTGCACTCACTGCTTCTCGAATTGTGTCCAGGCTTTCATCCCTGCCATGTGTTTCTCTCCATCTCCCAGCTTTCCCTCAGTATCTCGCGCTTTCGTAGTCGTCTTTGCTTTCTTGAGTTTGTCCGCACTAATTCTTGCAAGTGAATTTGAAAACAAATAAATGAATTTTATAATATTGAGTGGGGAAAAGCTAAGCTGATACAGGAGCTCAGGTTTTACGCCGTCATCTCAACTCTAGTGCCACCGGAAGTTCCTGCTTTTTCATCTTAATTATTGTTTGCCTCACAAAACAATTTGCACCTTTAAAGTGGTAGGCATGTTGTATAAATCAAATGGTGCCAACCATCCAAAACTCCATTTCAATTCCATCTTGTAATGCAGCAAAACAGGACAAACACCAAGCGGATGAATACTTTTGCAAGACACTCTACATATTCAGGTTAAATGTTTGCACCATACACAGCCAATATGTTTTTAAATGTCTTACAAACCTCATTACCCATGTGGGCCATGAAAACCGACAACTGTAAGAAGCTGTGTTTTTTATCCAATTCATGCAATATTTCACTGGTTGCCTAGAGACACTCCAGCCAGTGTACAATTTTGTCCCTAAACACACCTGGGCTTGGTACAATGCACTTCATAATTATTAAAAACACACAACTCAATACATAAAATACAAACAACTCTTGTGCATTGTTTTCCACAACAGGAGCAGGATAACCAAAAACATCCATGAACACATAGAATAATACAAATTTTGTGAGGATTTATGAACAGCTTTTATTTTTGTGTTATAAACTAACATTTCAGAATAAAGTGTAAAGACTTGCATGCTGAAAAATCAGCTGGTGTGCTGCATCTAGGGATGTCTAATATTTTATGTAATTGAAATTCAGGGACATGCAAAACAATAACCTTACTTAATATAGGTAACAAACCATTGACAAAGATCTGCGTTCAGGACAAAAGCGGTGTGCGTGTACACACACATGCACAAATACATAAGTGCAGTTTGGATGGTGGTTTTGTAAAATGACACTTTTTTAAATCTATTTTTATAATGTATATATTGAGTTCTCTGCTGCAGCACGCTCTCCCTCCATAAAATATGGATACAGTAAAGACCACATCACTGCGTATATTGCATTTTATCAATAAATAAAACTGAAGCTGTTATAAAAAAAAAAAATCCATACCTTATTATTGACAGCTGAAGCTGGGTCATGAGCTATTGGCCCTATCTCATTCAGTTCCACATTGAAGAGAAAAAAGATAAAGCCAAAGAGAGCTGGACCAAGCCCATTGCACAGACCCCTAATCCCGGTTATCATTCCCTGGACTGCACCTACATTAAAGACACCATTAAAATTGCTTGAAAAGCCTTGAAATTCACAACTTAATAGAACATTATAGAGCAAAAAGAAACACTCTTTAGGACAAATTATTTCTCTAGTATCTTGCTGGGTGTTTATGAACACAAAATAGTTTATTTACTGTTTATATTTAAGTATACTACTATCTACAAATGTATGAATTACATATAAAGATATGGTTATAAAAGAAATATGCATGATGCAACCACATGACTGAGGACAATGGTTATGGCCTGATCTTCTCTTACCCTGCTGGCCATGATCTGTGATGTGAGACACCAGGGCACTTATTGTCGGGAAAGTGATACTGGACATCGCAGCCACGGTGCCAGCTGTCCACATCATCCTACAATCATTTGTCAAAGAAATGTGGCAGTTTTATTTAAAATGATAAAAATAACTAATTTAACAGATATCACTTTCATAATCAAAACATACCATATGGCTGATCCAAAGCCATACCAGGCCAGCTGGAACAGCTGAAATCCAAGTCCCAATAACACAGTATTCTTATTACCGAGTTTTTTCATCAGCACACTTAGGAGCAAAGTCTGAAAAGAAGGCAATAGGTGAACTGTTAGAGCATATCATTAGCACAATGTACTTGCATAAATACTGTCAGCACCACCTTATCCTATAGACTGTTTTACACTATTGTACAAGACCCCATGTTAAGTTTGTCTTTATGTTCTTGATAATCAGGTTTGACTTTTCATTTAAAAATGCATGTTACATTGTTCCTGTTATTGGCAGAAAAGCACAGACAGACAGCAGAGAAAAAAAACAAAAAACAAAACAGTTTGGTAACTTGTCCTACAAAAAGAGTTATTAAAAAAAAGTTTACAATGTCAAATAAATACACCAACAGCATTTACCAACATTAAAGTATTTTACACATTTGGAAAAAGTAGTTAGCTCGATTTGTAATTCAGGCTCAGGGAGAACACAAACACCATCAAATACCAAGAATCTATCACTTCAGGTAAGTAACAACTTTCAACTGAAACATTGTGCAAGATTTATTTTGGCTCCAGTACCAGCCAAAACAGGGCAGCATGGTGGTGTAGGGGTTAGCACTATCACCTCACAGCAAAAAGGTTCTAGGTTTGAGCCCAGTGGCTGACGGGGGGCCTTTCTGTGTGGAGTTTGCATATTCTCCCGTATCTGCATCAGTTTCCCCCACAGTCCAAAAGACATGCAATTAGATCGACTCACTCTCTCTCATTTTATTATATATCTCATGTGAGTGAGTGAGTGAAAGGAACTGACCACCCTACTGCTGCCTCAAGCCTAGATTAGGGTCGACCGTGATGACCAGCCAAATGTTTGGACAAACCTTTGTGCTTCATGTCTTCTAGTAATGATGGCTGTCATTTCTCTTTACTTAGTTCAGTGGTTCTTGACAAATATGGATTACTCCAGCATAAAGCTATTTACTGTATTTCTATTATTTACTATTAACTGTTTAAGATCAAACATTTTAAGATGACAAGAAATCGCACTAATTAACGTTTGACAAGGCACATGCTTTCATATTGGACCATACTGAAAAGCATTCCAGGTGACTCCCTCATGAAGCTGGTTAAAATAATGCTAATAGTGTGCAAAGCATCATCAAGGTAAACGCTGGCTACTTTGAGGAATCTAAAAATAATAATTAAAAAAAAAAAAAAAAAAAAAAAACAACACACACCACTTTTTTCACCACATAATTCTGTACGTTATTTCATAGTTTTGATGTCTTCAGTATTGCTCTACAATGTAGAAAATAGCCAAAATACAGAAAAAAAAAAAAACCTATGAATGGAGTAGGTATCCAAACGTTTGATTGGGACGGTATAAACACTGTACATTCTCAGTATACAAATGTTGAATTTAGTTCATCAAAAAAAAAAAAAACAAATAATTTAAAAAAAAAAAAAAAAAAACCACACACCAACTTAACTCAAACTAATATACCATAGTACTAGGTGTTAATAGGCATCATCATGTGTGGACTATATACAATTTCCACAGTGCATACAATGACCTGCATATAATTAAAATTGGAGATAGAACAATGAAATTTAGCACCCTGCTGAAATCTATGCAGAAAGCATAAACAGCAAAATGCTGTAAAACCCACATTATAAACTGATGCTAATAATTCCAGGTATATAAACAGGAATAACAACAACTTAGGTCAAGTAGATCAAACTAGATATTTACAGCTACAAACAATGCTTCAAAATGTGACAGTACCTGTGCTATAATAGACAGGATTCCAACCATTGCTATAAATGCTGCAATTGCTGCTGGTGAGAAGTTAATAACCTGAAAGCAAAAATTTAAATTTCAACACAGTACACCTCAGGAAATAAAAACCCTTAAAAAAAATAGTAATTCAAAACTGCATGAAGTAGAACTTTTAACATGTGTCAATTCCTCAAAATAACTGTGGTTCATAATTAAAACACTAAACAAATCTCAGCTGTAAATGAAATGCCACTTACCTGTCTCAAGTATAAGAAAAAGCTGGAATACTGTCCGGCTTCTGGTAGGTATGACAGAAAAACTGTGACACATATGAGAAGCACTGTGGTGTCCTTCCCCACTTTTCTTAAAGACTGTAAAAGCAAAGAGTAGGAACATTAATTCCCTAGGCTCACATGCAGAACAATAACTCAAATCACACACACGGCTCATTTGATATCAAATCAACCACATTTAGAAAATATTCCTTGGTTGATTTGGCATGGAATGACACACCCACAGTGTAAATATACACTGCCTGGCCAAATAAATAAATAAATAGATAAAATTTGCACAGCCTAATATTACATTGGACCATATTTAGCCTTCACTGCAGGATGCATTCACTGCAGCATTGTTTCCAACAACCATACTTGAGGTCAACATTTATTTCCCTCCAGAGTTGCATTCATTTTTGCTAAGGTCTTGTCTTGACAACAGGAGAGTCAAACCACTATGTAAAGTCTTCTCCAGCACCTCCCAAAGACTTTCAACGGGGTTAAGGTCAGGATACCGTGGTGGCCAATTCCTGTGTAAAAATGAGTCCTCATACTCTCTGAACCACTCTTTCACAATTTGAGCCTGATGTTCATCCTGGAATATACCTGTGACCTCATAAGAAGGAGGAAAAAAAAAAAAATTCATCCACTGATGGGATAACCTGGTCATTCAGTACATTCAGCGGACTTCATTTTATTGCCACATAACATTGCTGAACCACGACCTGACCAATTGAAGCAACCCCAGATCACAACATTGCAGTTTTGGAAATTAGCACCTGCTACCTGCCAAATGTGGGTGATTTTGCATAGTGACAGGGGAATTTGCTAAACCTACGGTGTCTTACAAAAAAGTATTCATCCCCCTTGGTGTTTGTCCTGTTTTGTCACATTACAAGATGGAATTAAAATGGATTTTTCCATGGTTAGCACCATTTGATTTACACAACATGCCTACCACTTTAAAGGTGCACATTGTTGTTTTATTGGGACACAAACAATAATTAAGATGAGAAAGCAGAAATCTGGAGTGTGCATCGGTATTCACCCCCTTTCATACAAAACCCCTAAATAAGACCTGGTCCAACCAATTCACTTCATAAGTCACAATTAGTTGATTAAAATCCACCTGTGTGCAATCAAAATATCACATGATCTGTCGCATCGTCTATAAATCAACTTGTTTTGGAAGGACCGTGACTGTGCTACACTACTAAGCAAGCAACATGAAAACCAAGTTGTGGAGAAGTATAGATCAGGGTTGGGTCATTAAAACAAACAAATAAAAAAAAAACAACAAAAAAAAAAACAAACACACACTTTGAATATCCCAGGGAGCGCCATTAAATCAATTATAGCAAAATGGAAAGAACACGGCACCACTACAAAACTGACAAGAGAAGGCCACCCACCAAAACTCACAGACTGGGCAAGGAGGGCATTAATCAGATATGCAACAAAAACACCAAAGATAACACTGACTGAGCTGCAAAGACCCAGAGTGGAGATGGGAGTATCTGTCCATAGGACCAATTTAAGCCATACACTCCACAGAGTGGGGCTTTATGGAAGAGTGGCCAGAAAAAAGCCATGGCTTAAGAAAACACATTTGGAGTTTGCCCAACAGCATGTGGCAGACTCCCCAAACACATGGAAGAAGATTCTCTGGT
>JAOPUC010000002.1:33112212-33123255 GCA_027564185.1 Cephalocassis borneensis
AGTGATACACACAACAGCCAATAAAATGTTGTTCAGTATCTGACCGCTTGTATTGCCTCATGACTACTGAAAAATTTCCCTTGCTTTCAGTAAAATTTTAACGCATCACAATGCATCGTAGAATCAGATTGAATCGAATCGAATCATTACCCTCCGAATCGTAATCGAATTGAATCGTGAGGGCTGTACCAATGCACACCCCTACTGCATACGTTACCCTTTATGTTGGAATTTTCTTTAATTTGTCACCACCAATATATGGCTTCCTTCTGGCATCACAGCATTCATTCTGTCTTTGATTTTCTGCTTTACACTTACTGAGCAAGTATAATGTATCGTTTTACTTTTAAAAATAAAATGTAGATTACACTTTGTCTTTCCAAATGCGTAGAAGCCTTTAAATGTCAGCTTTTCATATACAGAATGATTCAGACATGGATGAGATTTGAGTGTTTTTGTTTGTTTGTTTGTTTGTTTGTTTGTTTGTTTGTTTGTTTGTTTGTTTTCACTTTTTAGTCATCCTGGTGAGCTGCTGTTTGGTTTGCAAGCTGTTATTTAAAAAAAATAAATAATAACAGGAACATACTGGCACAGGCAATAAAACAGACTAGAAACTAAAGAAGCACATAGATATTGTTCTCAAGCAAGATTTAGTATTTATTATTTAGTTTATATCCTCTGTATTCATTTCTCTTCCATCTGTCCTCACATAGCTAGATTTTTTGGACCCATTTCTTTTTACTCAACTTTCAGTCGGGCAGTATAACTCAACCAGATGCATTGTTTCACTCACAAAAAATGTTTGTGGAATGGATTGTTTATGTTGTGCTCTTACGTCATAGCATTAAAAGATTATTTGTGCATGGCATTGTATTTCACAGTTCAATGTAATATGTTCATCTGGGTTTCATCAGAATGTGATTCCAGTGCCTGGATTATTTTAGTGCACTATTTCATTCTAAAATTATGTGTACATCGTGTGTATCTTTTAATAAACTGCTTATAAGCACTTGATGTTATAAATAGAAGAGGTAGCTATGGTTTCATAGAAGCCTACTGCATAGTTCTTGGATTGCATTTGAAAAATAAATTGAATTGATTGCTTTTCATGTGTTGACCCAAAGAATGCATAATATATGGAAAACCTGGGTGGAAAACACACTTTGATTGATAGGCGCCCTAATGCAGTGAGTGAAGTTACAGCTCTAAGTAAGAATTACAGTAAATGCCCTATAAAAGCAATTTATGTCATCTTTAGTCCTGCCTCTGCATCTGACTTTGCTCCAGCTGAGCCATGGTTCTAATTACACATTAGAAAACCTAACTACCACAAATTGAAAAGCACAAATCAGTGATAAATGCAACAGATAAGCACAAGTCAAAAGCTAAAATAAATGGGGAAAATACACTGACATAAGATTTTTTTTTCATATATAATCTTCATTAAATGGTCCCCATGAAAGAATGTATTAATTTCTGACCATATCTGATCTCTGAATGTCTCTGCATGCTAAATAGCCTCTGGTGTAATGACATTATTGAGGAGGGTCACTTCATTGCAGAAGTGAACTGTGTCAATAGGTTTGCTGCAATTGTCTATAACTTGGGGTAAAATCAATTTTGTAAATGATTGCAATAATCAGGGAAATTGCATGGTTTATAAATATACTCATATGGGATTTTAATGGGGCTGAACAGGTAGTACTAATAATCTGTGTAGCTCATCTAGCCATTGATTTGGGCTGGTGGTGTCCTGTCACTGCCTTACTTACTGTTCAATGTCTTTCGGACCGACATTTACAGCACACTGATTGGACCCTGTCACTGACCAAATGCTATAAATTGTCCTTGAACAGCTGTTCGTCGATAGCTGAGCCATGGAGAAAGATAGCAAGAGGGGTAGAGAAACACTCAGGCCCAACTAATCCTAGCTGAGAGTCGCTTGACCTCTTGCCCTTATTATGGTGAGTAAATCAGGGCCCTCTGGCCATTAAGCTCCGAACTGAAAGAACCTTCATCCCAGTGGCACAGGGAGCACTGAAAAAGTCTGTGTGAGTCTGGAGCATGGAACACTATGTGTAATGGAACTGGCATGCCTTATCTGAGGAAACACTTAGCAGCCATCGGCTGAACGGGATGAGGGCATGTAAGTGGTACAGCTGAGAGGGGATGCAGTGTGCCTGTGATAGTGTGGTTCTGGTATCTGTTCACAAAAACACCTTCTGGTAGATGTTTACCTTTTCAGTTTGTCCTATTAGCTCAAGTGGTCTCATTTTTCTCAATAAATGTCATGTAATACAGTGAGGATGTATTTAATGATTCAGGAAACTTTGGAAAGTTTAAACACAGAACTAAAAAAGAACACAATGAATACCAAGGAGTACTTAAACCGCACTATCCAATTATTCTATTATATATAACTATTAAAACAAACAAACAAAAAAAAAACAGTTTTTAATAGTTTTTTTTAAGGAATGGGGGTTTCGTCCACATTAAACTCTCAGGATATTTTGTCTGAATGATTGCAGATAGTATGAATGATATAACTGTGGGTTCATATTCCAGAAAATTATGTACTTATTAGATAGACAATGTATAATGAGTTAAACATGTTTAGTTGTCAGTGTTTCAACACATAGTTGCAAGTTTGAGTCACAAATGAAGCTAATAAAATAATAGACTACACAAACCTAAAAATAGAAGAAAAGAAAGCACAAACAAAACATTCTAATCTAAACACTGTAAGAAGTGGTAGTAATACATAATCTCATTCCTGGATATGGTGGATGAAAATGAAATGTAAGAATGTAATGGAAACTGAATGGGTGCAGGAAGACACACTAGCATGGTTTACTTCCAAATGAAACCTATTTGCTACTGCTGCTACTACTACTACTACTACTACTACTACTACTACTAATAATAATAATAATAATAATAATAATAATAATAATGGCTCTAAAACTGTTTACCTTTTAGATCTGGATACATTTCAAATAAAATTGTTCCACCATCAGTGTGCTTTCTCACACAACAGAGCCCTGGATCAAGGGGTAAATGGAGCATAAAATAACTTAAATGACAAATTATGGAGCTTTCTATGTCAGTGAACTGACGTTAAACATGTCACTCCTCATTCTGGCACACAGAAAATAAAAATAATTATCCTGGCCTGTGGCCTAGGCACTTTATTATTACTCAAGAACACCCACTGGTGCATGCCAATGATGATATCATTGTGGACCGTCATGTTCACACAATGATAGTTCATACAGTTGTATTGCCAGTGACCCCCTGACCACTAGTGCAAAATATTATTTCTATCAGTTAATCCCTCAGCACCTGGCCTGATCAATCTAAACAAGTCCTAATCTCCAATATTTGTGTCTGCATTGACTTACTATTTTCATACATTAATCTGAACCCCTATCATTTCAATGGTCTTACATAAATATTTCCTGTAAAAATGCTCTTAAGTATTTCTACATTTCAGGAAAACAGAGTTTTGTGTGTTTTATACCGATGAACAATATGTAGGACTAGAAGATTAAAAAAAAATCATTCAGTTTAGGTAGTGCATTACTTTAGTGTTAACTAAATCTATTTTGTATTCAACATTTTCTCACCATATACAATTAAAACACTGATTTTAAAGTACAAATGTCTGTAAAAATGAAACTTTCATGGCTGCACTGAGCAGAAAAGAAAGCAAAGCACAAATACTTTTGTCAGAGCATCAGTGTTCAAGTACTCTATGAGGTATAGTGCTATCTTTACTATGCAATAATAATGCAGATTTAGTATCTAACAGACTTAGGATTTAACTAAAGGAAAATGAATTGTCAAAAGATTTATTTGAAGCATCAGACCCCATTCCACATACTGTACAGTTTCAACATTACCCATTATATAGTGAATGTAACAAATAGTGGTAATGGAATTTATAGATGATAAATATTACTGACTGTATTCAATATTGCTCAAAATCAAGGTCTTATGGGAGTCCTGAAAGCAGTGTGCATAATATTATTTGATCAAAAAATATTTGAGCCTTGGCATGGACATTCAACAGACAAGTTCCTGAAAAACCCTGAGTGAAACAGAGTCTGCTGGGAAAATTTATAGTCTTATAGATCACAGACAGTAGAAACATAAAAAACACCCCCAGTATGAACAAAATGAAAATGGACAAGAACCCAGTGTTTTTAATCTCAAGAGATATATTCAGGCTCTGCACAACACAGACACCATGAACAAATTCTAGAAAAAATGTAGAATAGTTAGTGTATAGTTATGGTTGCATATGTAGCTAGTTTAAATGTGTCTTAAGCTCCTTTAGTAAAGGAATAATACACATACAATTAATTAAAGACTACACAAAAATATTCAGAATATGGTCACACAAGTTTGATGTCATGCTAAAGCTGAAAAAAAAGAGAACTAGCCCACATGGTTCTGTTTAATATCTTTGATTAATTGTATTTTTGCCACAAAGGTGTCTTATATAGTGCAGCAAGCATTTTTGATATGGTGAAGGTAATGTGAGTCACATTTTGAATATTTGATAGAATACTTTATAGCATTTTAGAAATGCATGACAATGTGACAGCATACTGGTATTGGTATATACAGAAATGGTATTTCTCGGGAGATGGGTCACCAAGGATAAAAATAAGTCTTATAATACCTGAAGTTACCTTATGTAATTCTTTTTTTGACATTTGAAGTTATGCAGTGCAGATAATCATGACATGAGAATACTGTATATAACAGTAATATCATTCAAGTATTTTAGTGAAATAACTTAAGAAATGTTAGCCCAGTGCACTAAACACAATCTCAAGCACCATTTCCCAAGATTAACTCATGATTCATTTTCCACACAACCAGGACATTTTAAAGTTAAACACTGTTCCTGTCACTTTTTAGCTTGATATCAAAAACACACAATCATGAGAATTAAGTGAGCCGCAGTCACAGCAAAGGGTGATTCTGTAGTTTGCACTTTATCAACAGTGATTGAATAGTTCAACATCTTATACCCCTAAATGAAAGAGGTCTCCTTCACTAGTATGGCATGGACTATTTGGTTAGTTTCTTTCCCTCACCCACCTCAGTTCTGTTTAAGCTGCTGGAATTTTTACAGCCCTCCTTGGCCAAGCAAATGTTTAAAATGGCGTCACACAGAACATATATAACAAGTAATAGTGTTCCATTTTGTCTGTGTAGGCCTCAACAACAGCAGGCCTGTATTTCAATGGAGAGAGCCATAGCACACCAATAACAAACTTTGTACCAATATCTCAAAAGCAGCCTCCTTGAGGCAGTTATCAGTTTGTGTTGATCTATATTAGAGATCTGTTCTCATGTTGCAACTACTTGCCATGCAAGAAGATAAATTGTATTTGTCCATGTCTATAATTAGATAATCTGGGAAATGATAGCTTGTAAATGTGTCTGAGTGATGATAGTTTATGTCTCAGCTAAACCACAGTTCTGGATTCTCAGCTGAATAGCAATTCACTCTCAGTATCTCTGGCTCTCTTTCTCCCTCCTTCTCTGCCTCATCGCTCTTGTCGGTTGGTCATCTTTAAGAGCTGTGACCTTTATTTCTGTGTGTGCATGGGGTTTTTCACCCTTCATTTCCTCTCTTTACACTGTGCGAATCCCAACATTTAAAGTATTTTCTTAAATGCTGTGAAGTATGGATGCATTTTAAAGTTCCTGCAATTTCATTTTACTCATTATTTATTATTCATTACAATTTATCACATCCATAAAGCCTTTCAACCATATGAATCATGTCTAGAAATTTTACATCAAATTGAATGAATTTGTAGAATTTTCAAGACGTTTTGCATCTCATCAGTCCAAAGTCAGCAAAATTTCACAGCAGTTTGGGAAAACTGGAAAAAGAAAATACTAACCTCCCATAAGTGTCTTGTGTTGCGCACTGCTCCGGACTGCACCTTCTCCAGCATAAGAGGAATACCCTGAAAAGGCCCAATCCAAGTGCCCTGTGGTATGCGCTGGGCAGCACAGATACCATAGCCCAGGCCTGGAACTGTGCTGGTGCAGAGGCAGACTTCACGGGGTAGATCACGGAGCCATTCGGGAACCTCGGGAAGTGGCACAGCAGTTGATGCACTACTTGTCCCTACCAGGCGCCTCAGTGAGTGCAGGGGCCCATGCATGGGGCACTCACCGTTCCGGTTATCTGCACACATGTCACAGCCTGCAGGATAGTGCAGTGTGAGAGAGTGTTACTCATCTCAGAACCCAGATGGAACCCTTATACTAAAATTATTGACTAATTACTACTCCCACTACTACTTCCTCCAACAGTTGTATGATAAAACATTTGTCTATTGGTGGTCAATGACTGTAACAAGTATTATTGAGACTTAACAGCTCAGGCTTGAAATAAAATACATTTTGTGTTCAGTTGACATGTGTTCAGTCTTTGCTATTATTATTATTATTATTATTATTATTATTATTATTATAGCAAGTGTATATTTTTAATGAAATCCAATATATGTAAAATATTATTCTTGGTCAAGTTCAAGTTTAATCCCTCTGGCAATACCGCACTATTACACTGTTTACGTATAATATTTAATGTCTATAGCATAAATCTGAATGAAGAAAATTTCCAAATCCACACAAAATACACGTCGTACAGACTAAGGGGAAATTAATGTTTTATTTGATATTTACTAATTACTCGCTATGGACATGAATAGCTGCAATTAGACCAATCTTTAGGATAGTAATGTTCATCATGTTAATATGATGGACATTAACTGCTCTGAAAGCGCATATTACACAAATTAAGCCACGGTTTTTGAAATGTATGTTCCCGCTGTAATCCGCGCTCTTTATAAATGAGCCCAAGCGATGTGAAATATGGGCGAGAGAATAGCAAATGTAGATAAAGCAGTCCTGCTGGCCCCAGGAGACTCCCATATAGCGCGGTGGGATGATGAATAGCGGCCGATGGGATAGATCGATCTCTGATCCACACTCACTCCACTCTCTTCTACAAAACTATACAGCAATTAATTGGGGCTTGTCCCCCCCCCCCCCCATGCCTCATCTCCTTGTGGCACGTATCGACGGAGATTACTGCTGATGGGCTGTTTTATCACTTTAAATAAACAGTCACCACATTTTCAAACTAGGTTTTAATATGGTTATTTCCCCTCCGTGAATGTTAGGTTATTAAGCTTGTTTTCCGGATTGCATGCTATTAGACAATTATAATTACTACAGGAGTGAACAGACTGCTACATGACAAATACGATACGAATTTGGAAAGATTCGTTAATGAACGGAAAATTAAAATGCTTTAATTATCAAGGATTGATGGGTCTAATCAGTTCATGACCTAAAAGTTATTAGTCAGTTAACTTAATCTTATTCTATTTGAACGAATGTGAAGGTCATAGAATGAAATGAGGATTTTGTTAATTTTATATATAAAACTAGTCTATTATTAATTATTAAAGCCTAATGACTGCTTGTTGGATTAACAGTGTTCGTGTGTCTATTGTAGATATTATTTCAGCACTGATGAATTTGGTGTGCATGTTCTCGATATCCCCTTTGACAACTTTTTTGTTTGATAGCCTGAAAATTAAAGTCACCAATAAATCATATGACGTGGCCTGTAGGCGTTGTGGATGCGCACGCAGCTGTCCGTTATTTCATTCAATCAAGAAGAACGAAAAAAGAAGCATTTCTTTAAAAAAAAAAAACATATTTCGCACGTAATTGGGCTTTTTTTTTTCATATTGTTACATTTGCCGGTAAATTGTTTGCTACGTTTTGTAACGCTTTTGTGCATTTTAAAATTAATTTTACAAAGTTTTAGTTACTATTACACATAAGGCGTTTGAGCCCTCACAAGTTATGATCACGCAGCAAAAGCTACACAGCTAAATGAATTATTACAGTGTTTACTTAGATAACTGCTAAAGTGCTGAATTTTAACAGATGCGGGTTTTTTTTAAGTAATTCCCTATTTTAAATAACTTTTACAAGGTTTAGGCTACTTGTGTCCAGATAATCTGGAGATAATGATACAGTACTGGATATTTTGCTGTGTATCTTAGTGAATATATAATATTGCTGTTTGTTAAATGTAGGCCTTAAATATAATTGATATATGGGTAAATATCAGGCGCGTGTGAGTGTTTATGTGTACATTGTAGGACACGATCAAGCGGCCCCTACTTTAATCTGGGCATACTTATTTGTACGTACGGTTATTGAGATCACTGATGTGATTGTTCAGTGGGATAATCTCCATCCTCTGCTGTCCGTATAGATAGTAGTCCAGTTCCTCTGAGGTCAGCTTCAACCGGGACGCTTTGTCGTTAAAGTTGGACTGCAGGCACAGTTCCTTGGACTGAGACGCGCCGCTGTTTTCGGCCGGTGGAACCTCAGTGCACAGCGTGTGTCCGAATAGCGCGAGTTGTGGCGCGGAGAGCTGCGATAAACCTGTGAGCGCGGACACAGCAGGAGCGCACGACGAGCTCGAGGACGGTGTTAAAGCAGCTGAGGCGGCGGTGGTGGAGGAAATTAAAGTGGTTCTCTGGCGGAGGCTTTCCGCCGCTACAGGCGCTCGGTCGGGCGCCGGGATTTGCGGAATCACGCAGTTCTTCAGCTGACTCTGTGGGAAAAGCTGCTGCCAGTGCTGAAGGTAAGTCGGATCCACTTTGAGGAAAGCAGAACCGCTCTGATCCCCCGGCTTCAGCATTTCCAACTGCAACTACATAATAAAAACACGAGTGCTGATGAGATTTTGTACGCTTGTTTAATGACTTCCATACACTTACCTGCTGTAGGTTAGTTAGCAAAATCTCATAACTTTCCACTTGAATGAGATGTGCTAACGTAAAATCTATGTTAGTTCACAATGCTTTTTACAGAAAAAAATAAAACCACACAGAACTTATGGGGATAAAAAGGTATCCGAAGTGGATTTGATGAACAGCTTTTCAGCTTTTCAGACTTCTGTGGTGCTTATGGACTGTACACATCTTCTGAGTCAGAAATCAAATCGCCTTGTTCCTTCAAAACCACGCAGAGATGTAACAGCACAACACTTACCTTAGTAGCCCAAGCGAGATGATCAGAGCCGACGACTGTCAACTGCGATTCCTGAACGTTTATACCATAACGGTCCTGACCGCCGAGACACTTGGTGAAGTCTGTGGATAGAGAAAAGAGAAGCGGTCATCTCTTCTTCTCTCTCTCCCTCTGCCCTCCTTCTACTGTAGCGGAGCACGTGGGTTGGACGCCAGAACGGGGCAGAGGGACAGAAGGGGGGTCGAGCTGGCACGAAAAATTAACGCAACACGTCTTTGTGAAAGTATTCGCTTCTTTAGGTCCTATACGTGCAACAGGACCGTTTTGGTTTATTGTTTAGTTTATTGTTCAAATTAATGCTCTTCAGTTTGGGATATACCTTTCCTATCATTGGGGCCTGACTGAACAAAGAGAGATCATTTCTCAGCAAAGTTATTTTGAGAAGATAGGTGGGTTGATGAAGAGGACTCTGAATGTTTTGTTTATTAATACACAAGGTGAAGCCCAAAATTTCCTCTTGTTTGGGATCGATCTGATAGAATGCCTAAAGATAATGAAGCACACCGTGTTGTTTCAGCGCCTTGGTGTCCAGCCGATCCGTTCCCCCAAACTCTCCGAGACGCTTGAAAGTTATAGCTGTTTGGATAGGCTCTGCATGTCTACACTCAGGGCATTTTACACGATTTCACTCCAGAGGGGTGGTAAAATGTTTGGACTGGCGTCAATTTGACAGGGTCATTCATCATGCTGAGGTCTCTTAGATTGATAACGAAACCCAAACAAAAACATAATCGTCTGAAAATGAATTCATGTCTACAAGTGCAGTTCTCGGCAAAAGAATGCGAATAATAATAAAGTACATAATTTTTACATTTATTTTTAAACACCCCCCCCCCCCCCCAACCTAGAACCTTCATAACAAAACTTTTGAGGTCACGCTTACGTCATAAAAAAATTGAATCAAATGAGGTTTATTTGCTAATTATTATTATTATTATTATTTCTCTTGTTAATACCCTGATGATATGTGCATGGCCTCTACACCTGCTCCGATAGCTGCTTTCAGGTCTTAAATCATTTTACAGTAATGACACTTTACACTACACATGACAGCGCAGTGGTTCTTGCGTATTGTTGTGCATTTTTCAGGGTGTTGGTGTTGTTGATAAATGACTGTAGAAATAAAGTGCACTCGAGAGGGGACAGGGGATCGATACATTAACTGCTGAAATGTGTCATTTTCTTGGCCGAATGACGGATTTTTAAGGCTAAACGGAGCATATGAACTCTGGTTAATTTGTATATTAACACGAGCTTTGACGCGAGGGCGCCTAAACAAGCGCTGCGTTCTTTTCCAAAGCGGCCTCTTCGACTAGGCATTCAATTAGGATGTGTGCATTTCTTGTTAATTAATTCGCCTGATCCCTGAAAGACAAATGAACGGCCTTCTCTGACAGGAGGCCGATAAAGAATCCAGCCACCTCTCCTTGTGCCTCCAGTATCTCATCTTATGATTTTAAGGTTATAGGTTACTGCCTTTTATACACGTGTGTAATATCACATATGCAATATTCATTTGATTTTCTTCCTCACTGGCTCTGTAGGTGACGACTGAAAAACATGAGCGTTCTCAGTTGACCACTGCCTAGAGATTAGTTTTTAAACCAAGGAAAATGGATTTATAGCAGATATTGTCCTGAATAACACAAATACATCATTCTTGCATAATGATTGCATTATTAATTTTAGTTGAATTTTAATTTCTTAGAAATGTAAGAGGTTTAAAAAAGCTTAAATAAAAAGAAAAGCAGGAGCAATTTAATTGCTTAGAAGAGTGATGGGACAAACGCTCAGATATAAATAATATCAAGATAGATAGATAGAAAGATAGATAGATAGATAGATAGATAGATAGATAGATAGATAGATAGATAGATAGATAGATAG
>JAOPUC010000002.1:33306008-33317665 GCA_027564185.1 Cephalocassis borneensis
GTCCCCAAAATTATCGAGTGGGTAAGGCGAGGATTAACCGCCGCCTGTACTCTAAATTTCTCCCCTCGAAACAGAATGTGGACTGACACTAATGAGTAGTTGTGAACATCCCTGTGCACACACAACACCTTCACTAATTGTGCTCCCCCCAATGCCTTGTCTTGCACCAGGCTTTGGTGGATTGAGGCCTGATTACATTGAGTTCACCAAAGCCTGATACATAGCCCCTTGGATACTCACCAATATGCGATACGCTCTGGCCCAATCAAGGGTGGCTCCTGGCGCATCGGGGATCCAGACCAACACACCCACCTCCATCGCCGAGCACTGATGCTGAAGGTGCCCCGGCTCCCCTCAGGACCAGCACACCAGCCCAGGCTCTCTCTCTGCACTGGTGTTCCAGATATCACTCACCTGAGGGGGGGAAGACACAGACAGGGAAGTAGGAAATGGTAGGACACCACGGGTGCGGTGGGCCGGCTGGGGTGCAGCGGGCCCCCGGCTCCATGGTGGGGGAATGGGGTGAGGGTGATGAACAGAAGGGGAGAGAGGGGGGAGGGGAGAAGGGGAGACATGCTGTCCTTCCATAGGAATGGCCGCCATATGGTCCTCTGCCAGATTAATGGCCTGATTCAGCGACACTGGGTGATGGCACTGGACCCACTCCATGGTTCCTTCCGGAAGTCGAGCGACAAACTGCTCCAGCACCACCTGATCGATGATTCCCTCAGCTTCGCAATCGTCAGCCCTCAGCCACCGGCAGCAGGCATCCCGGAGTTGCTGGCCAAACACGAACAGCTGGCTGACCTCCTCCAGGTGCAGCGCGCAGAATCGCTGCTGCTGCTGCTCCGGAGTGCAACCCACGCGCTGGAGAACGGCCCTGTGGAGGTCCCCGTAGACCAGCTGGCTGTCGGCAGGGAGCTGTAGCGCGGCCTGCTGTGCCTCGCCCGTGAGCAGGGGTAGGAGGTGCACCATGCGCTGTTCCACCAGCCAACCCCATGCCTCTGCTGCCTGCTCAAAGAGTACGAGGAAGGCCTCGGGGTCATCATGCAGGCCCATCTTCATTAGGGTGAGGTGTGGAGGGCCCATGGCAGTGGAGGTGGTGAACCCCGCTGATGCGAGTAGGTGCCGGAACACCTGGTGATCTTCCTGTTGTGCCAGCACCAGGGCCTCGAACCTCTGCTCCTGTTCCTTCCGGAGGGCAACCAGTGCCTGGTGATGGCTCTGTTGGGCCGTGGCGAGGGAGGACTCTATGGGGCTGTTCTCTCCTGTGCTCCGTCCCAGGTTTCGGCACCACTGTAGCAAGTGTTCTAGGTGGGTGGAGCACAGAAGCACTGCAGTCCAGAACTGAATTTTCAGTGACTCTTTTATTATAGCTTTTCAGCTTTTCTATATGTACACACATGCACGCACACAAGTATCCAGGTTGGGGAGAAGCTCCATTCCTCTGCTCTCCCTCTCCTCTTATCGGGCGTGGTCACTGGGGAAGACACACAAACACAGGTTAATTCCCTTCAGGTGCAGTGATTCTGCAACTTACCTTCCCTCACTCTGCCCTCCATTCACAGACTGACGCTTGACCACGCCCCCGCTGCCACACCCCACTTGAAGTGAGCCATTGTACAGTGGATTGGACATGGCCCAAAAGTGCAGCACCAGTGCTTCCGCTCGCTGGCTTATGGTGAAGTGGGCTGGCCGTTTGTGTTCACCCAACAGCTCTGAGATGCCTGCCGGCAGTGGCTGTTGGCCAGCGAGGGTGAGATTGATTCCATCATCAAGCAAGTGATACTGGAGCAGTTTGCTGCCCAGCTACCCAGCAAGATGTCAGCATGGATCCAATGTCCCTGACCGACGTCACTGGAGGAGGCAGTCCAACTGGCCAAGGATCATCTGACAGTGTATCTAGAAACCAGCTGTGCTGCAACTTCTCTCTCACTTTCACTTTCTCCTTCTTCCCCTCACTCTCCTCACCCCTTCCCTACCCCAGCCCCATAGAAATGGGGGCTAATTACCCTGAAACCCGCTACCTGCACCCATGTTTATCTTTGTGTTTCTCCTCTCCCTTCTCCTCCTGTCTGTGTTGCCATTAACCCCCTCTCTCTCCACAGATGAACCGGGTCCAGGCAGGTCTGTGAGCATGGAGGGAAGGTGGGGAATCAGTGCTTCCACAAGGAGGCATGGCTACTGGTTCATGTCCCTGATGCACTTCAGGTTTCTCTTGATCGAGTGGGGATGAACAGAATAACTGATTATTCAAGGGGTTACACATCAGGCTTTGGTGGATTCAGGTTGTAATCAGACCTCCATACATCAAAGCCTGACTCAGTGCAGGGCACTGGGAAATGCAAGTGTGGTGAAGGTTAAATGTGTGCATGGTGATATACACAAATATCCACTGATCCCCATCACCATCCACTTCTGGGGAGAAAAGCATAGCATAGAGATTGCACTTAGTCTGAGTCTCTCTCACCCACTGATCCTGGGGACTGATTTGCAGGGGTTTAAAATATTAATGAAACAAATAATAGTGGGTGAGTCCTGCAGTAGCACATCCCAGTGGGATTCTGCCACAAGCTTGGCTGGGGAGGTGGTTTCAGGCACTTCCACATCAGCTCCATGTCATGACAACACAGAGAGTGGGGAGAGCCCTCCTCCCTCTCTTGGGAATCCCTTTGGGGATTTTCCACTGGAGCAGGCACATGAAAAGTCTCTGAGACATGCCCTTGACCAAGTGAAAGTAATTTATGGTCAAATCCTCCAGCCTAACATTGCACTTTCTTTTCCATATTTTGTATTATCAAGAATAAGCTGTATAGAGTGACACAGGAAATTCTAAGGAAAACATAACACAGTTGTTGGTCACGAAGAGCCATAGGGAACTTTTATCCTGCCCAAATGCCCAGCCATAGGATTATGATGAGCCTCATGGAATAAAACACTACATCATCTCATGGCCCATTTCTTTTGGCCAGGGATTTACGCCAATGTCCGCAGTTGGTGTGCAGCTTGTCACAAATGCCAGCTGGTAAATCCAGCGGCCACACAAAAAAGCCCATTGCCACTGATGGAGATCCCCTTCAAAAGATTTGGCATGGATCTCATTGGGCCATTAGATCAATCTGCACACAGGTATCACTTTGTATTAGTCATTATGGATTATGCAATGTGATACCCAGAAGCAGTGCCTCTCCGCAATATCTCAGCATACAATGTTGCGGAGGCACTCTTCAGCATTATCTCCCAATTTGGGATTCTGAAAGAAATCCTGACTGCTCAAGGCACTATGTTTATGTCACGCACACTGCGCAAATTATACAAATTGTTGGGGATTAAATTGATTTGTGCTAGTGTTTATCATCCACAACGAACAGGCTGGACCAACGATTTAATCAAACACTTAAGAACATGATTCATAAGTTCATTCACAGTGATGCTAAAAATTGGGACAGGTGGCTCAACCCTCTGTTGTTTGCAGTGCACTAGGTCCCACAAGCCTCCACCAGGTTTTCCCTGTTTGAATTGCTGTATTGGCACAAGCCCTGTGGTGTCTTAGACATAATTAAAGAAAATTGGGAGGAGGGTCCTTCTCAAAGTAAAAATGAAATTCAGTACAATATTTGACCTGAGAGCAAAACTCCATGCATTGAGTCACATAACCCAGGAGAATTTGCTACAAGCCTAAGAATGTCAAGGTTGGCTGAATAACAGAGGGGCACAGCTAAGGGAATTAGCACTGGGAGATAAAGTCCTTGTTTTACTGCCCACCTCAAGCTCAAAATTTTGGAGAATTAATAAAGGTGCATTGTATTGTAAAATTGCTCGCCAAGTGGCAAGGGACCTTTGAGGTCACACAGCAAATTGAGGAGATTGACTATGTCAAATGGTCAGACAGGGGGAACACATCAAATTAATCACCTCAATCTCCTTAAACCATGGAGAGAGGAGGTTCCTGTGTCTCTGGCAATGGTAGTTCCGGAGAAGGGGGAGCTGGGACTGGAGGTAAGTCCAAAAATTGCAGCCCAATTCACCCCGGTCCCCTGTGGAGACCACCCCTCACTGTCCCAGAGAACAGGTAATTAGGCTGCAGGAGGAATTCTCCAATGTGTTCTCACCCATCCCTGGTTACACTAACCTCATAGAACACCACATTGAGACTCCCCCAGGGGTGGTGGTGTGCAGCCGCTCATATCAGCTCCCCAGACACAAGAAAAATGTGGTTTGGAATGAACTTCAGGCTGTGCTTAAGATGGGGGTAATTGAGGAGTCACACAATGACTGGAGCAGCCCGGTGGTCTTGGTTCCCAAGTCCAATGGATCGGTCCGGTTCTGTGTGGACTATAGAAAAGTCAACACAATGTCTAAATTTGATGCATATCTGATGCCCCGCATTGATGAACTGCTCGATCGGTTAGGCATGGCTCAGTTTTACTCGACACTGGATTTGACAAAGGGATACTGGCAGATACCCTTGACTCCATTATCCTGCAAGAAAATGGCTTTTTACACTCGGTTTGGTTTACACCAATTTGTCACCCTTCCTTTTGGGTTGTTTGGGGCTCCAGTGACATTTCAGCATCTCATGGACCGAATTCTCCATCCCCACAATGCGTATGTGGTGGCATACTTCGATGACATAATAATAATAATTATTTGGAGAGGCAACCACATTTGAGGGCAGTTCTGAGGTTGCTAAGGTGTGCTGGGCTCACAGCAAACCCAAAGAAGTATGCAGTTGGGCAGGTGGAAGTATGGTATCTGGGCTTCCACTTTGGTCATGGGCAGGTGCATCCCCAAATTAATAAGACTGCAGTGATTGCAGCCTGCCTGCGACCTAAGACCAAAATAGGGGGTGAGGCAGTTCCTGGGGCTGGCTGGCTATTATAGGCAGTTCATGCCTAACTTTTCGGATGTCACCAGCCTGCTGACTGACCTCACTAAAAAGGGGATGCCAGATCTGGTCGAGTGTTCCTCAGTGTGTTTCTGTGTGTCTTTCATGCAGTCAGGATTGTGAGAGAGAGAGAGAGAGAGAGAGAGAGAGAGAGAGAGAGAGAGAGAGAGAAAGTTGTGCTACCCCATTGCATGTGTGTCACTGAAAAGTGTACTAAAATAAAAAAGAACTTACTTGTTCTGAAGCCTGCTTCCCGGTCCTCTGTTTCCTGCAATTAAAAAGTTGTTACAACTGATTTTTTAAAAGTTTCACCAAAATAAAATGTGTTAAACTAATCATCAGTAGAGTCAAACACTTTGTGGAAGTCCAAGAAATATACAAAGCCATCATCCTCCACTAGTTTTGAATAGTCTAAAATATTTAGAACAAGTCTTGTATTTACAATATGTCTGCTAGGCATTTATAGATTCTTTAAAGTTGTTTTGCTAAACCTACTATATGCATTAATTGTGTTAACTACATAATAGCTACATGTATTGTTAGGTTTTCTTCACCTCTTGCCTTCACCATCTCGAGATCAGTTCCCCCGTGTCACCCAGACGTCTGGGGTGGAAAAACTGTGAATAAACAATGGTGAAACCAATCTGTTTTTTTTTTCAGGTCTGTTTTTCGCAATGTTTCTTTGCCCCAGACATCTGGGTGACACAGGGGGACTGATCTCGAGATGGTGAAGGCAAGAGGTGAAGAAAACCTAACAATTATATAAAGTATGCAATAATCAAACCTAACAATTATAAAAAGAATGCAATAATTATGTCAAAAAAGTGGGAAGTATTACACGTCAGACATTTTCTTAAGTATGGTACTTTTTAATGAATAGTGCAAACTCCTTTGAAAATGTCTTGGGTGACAGGCAAGTGAGAATTTGAATATTTAAACTAAGCTTATTGACATTAATTTTATTAATATTGGATTTTTGTCATTCAAAAAAATAAAAGTTTGTCAGTCCATCTATTGCAAGACTGTATAAAAGTTCATTTGGCTTTTTCATCTTGTGTTAAATTTGAAGAATTTCTCATGTCTCTCATTTTTTTTATTTTGCACCAGTTCATATCAAGATTTTTGTTAATCCATATATAAGAAGCTCCCACTATCTGCTAATTTACTTTTAAGAAATACTCTTCAGCAAGAAATTTAGAATTTTCTTTTTAACTACATAACCTGGGGATGGGGGGGGGGGGGGGATGATCTGGCAAAAAATATGATTTTTTTTTTCAGGTTGGATCTTGCTTTTAAGCACAATTTGTTTTTCATGTTGATTTTTAAGACTATTTCTGCAAAGTGACTGAACAGAGTAACCAAGGTAATTTCATTATTGATGCGAAAATGTACTGTCCTGTAAGAAAACATAACCACAAAGAAAAAGAACTGAAAGCACAACTGACCAAATGTATTCAGCATCACTGCTTGTGGAGGACAGTTTAATCACTCATGATCTAAGATTGTAAGATTGTCATATCATCCACCTGTAATGCAACTGGTTCTTTATTTTCCAAAACTTAGTTGTTAAAATTTCAATGTCAATTTTCTCATATTAAAGTGAGTGATTGTCAGAGAAAATTTAAGTTAGAGCTATAACTTTATCATCAGCTCAAGAAATGTGCTCCAATATTCAGCAATCAGGTAGAACTTGCTGACAGCATTAGGCTTCAGACCTTTGGTTCCTCCTGGCATTTGAGTGTCTTTATTGATGATCTCTTTGCATGTCTGATCAACCGGTATTCTCCCAAAAGGATTGTTTGGACCAAGTTGAATGGAAAATTCTCCCGGTTTTAGGTAATCAAGAATGTCTGGATGCTCTTCAGGGAGGTGCAACATTTCATGCAAATACGGGGAAAGGTACCTGGCATAATTAACATTATCATAGGCTAAGCACCAAGGCACAGTTTCTCTGATAGATAAGAGGTGAAGCTCCCAATTGCCTTCCTGAGTTGCTCTTAACAGATCTAGCAATGTTTCCACCATGTCAACATAGGACATCCAAAACTTCAAGAGCTTTCTATTACCATGCCTGAGATGGTGCATGTATGAGGAGAACAATTTCAATACTTCTTCAAACGAGGGGCTTGCCATGGTTGCTTTGAATTCTTTTTTTCAGATGTTTCATCACAAAGTGCTTTCAGTCCTGTGAAAAACTCATCAACCAGAGGCTTCTTTTCTTGATGATGTTCAGTCCAAGGCATAAATCCCATCCATGCTAACCTGTTTAAAGCTTCAAACCTCAGCTTGTGAAATCTTATGGAGCGAATGTATTTTGCACCATCCAGAACACCAGTTATGGAACCTTCAGCAATTATGCCAGACTCGATGCTCAAACCAGCATCCTGGAACTGCTCTCTGATTACCGAGAGGAATGTACAAATAGTATTAAAACACACCCATTCTCAACACCAGGCCATTTTACTGCTTTTCAAGAGTCAAACTGAAACCTGGCTGACAGAAAATAATCAACATGCTTTTTCCTTTCAAATGTAGGTGGTGATGACTAATTTTGATTCCAACTGAGTATTTTAATAACTTTTAATGAGGAGCCTTGATTTCATGCAGAAGTGAATTTTGGCAATATTTTAGACTAAAAAATTTACAAGAAAGCTACCCTTTTGCGATTGCTATCATAATTTTGTTTTTTAACAACCCAGGCCAAACTTCAAATCTGTGTTATTATCAGCTGGTCTCTGGCCCATGGACTACAGGGTTCTGGAAGTGCTTAGTAGGAACCCTGCACAATAGCAACATGAGTGTGATGGCCACTGGCTGGTGGACCCAGGAACAGACACCACCTTTGTGTCCTATTCACATGACCAGGCAGTCCTTTTTAGGTCAGCACTGCTTGTCATCAATGGATGGAGGGGCTAAGAAAAGGCAGCCTAAACACTGCCTGTTCTGTTATCCCAACCAGGATACTGCTCCTGGTAGGGGCCTTCCATTTTTGCAGTCAAAACAAATGAAAATTCCTCTTCTGTGCCTCTTGGAATGTTCACACTCTGCTGGATCTTAACTCTCCAGAGGACAATGCATGACCCCCTCGATGCACTGCCCTGACTGCAGCCAAACTAGATTTTCTGATGAAGGATCCCTCACAGAGAACTAACATACATTCTTCTGGAAAAGACACCCAATCAGTACCCCAAGAGTCCATGGGGTTGGCTTTACTATTAGAAACACACTTTTGCAGCAGATCTCAGAGGCCCCTGTGGGAATAAGTGAATGTCTCAGGATGCTACGAATGCCCTTGACTTGAAATCAGTACATAATGATCATCAGAGTCTATGCACCCACGTCAGACTTGAGTGATGAAGCCAAGGACAAATTCTATGAATCACTGGACCTTCCCCTGCAAACAATACCGATAAACAATAAGATTATTTTGATGGGTGATGTGTTGGATTGAACAGCTCTGTTTGGAATGGAATACTAGGTAAACATAGCATTGGTAAAATGAATTCAAATGGTCTTCACTTACTCATGCTTTGCTCAGAGCACCAACTCTGCATTACAAACATGGTTTTTCAACTCCCCAACATCCGTGAAGGTACTTGGATGCATCCTTGCTCAAGGAAATGGCACATTCTGGACTATGTTATTGTCAAATGAAAGGACTTGCAGGACATCCATTATATCAGGGCCTTGTATGGTGCAGAATGTTGGACAGATCATCATCTCCTCCACATAAAGCTGGGATTTGTTCTGCAGTCCCCACATCACAAATCACATCCAATCCAAGAGCCTAATAAAAGAATGCAACTTTGTAATGCTCTAAAAGAAAAACTGGCTTCCATGGATGCCTGTCATGTTGACAAGGAAGAGGAAATCATGGAGGACAACATTGATAGTCTATGGAATGCTACAGCCAAGATACTCTACTCAACTTCCCTTGGTGTTCTAGGAGGCATCATCAAGACTGGTTTACTGAAAAGTCAGATAAAATCCTATGACTTCTTGAGCAGAAGAATACTGCACATAATGCTTCCCTCTTAAACCCATCCACTCAACATCTTCATAGCTGAAGAAATCTATGCCGAGAAACACAGCGTGAACTGAGGAGGTTGCAGAATGAATGGTGGCTGAAAAAATCTTCAGAAATCCAAAAATTTGTTGACAGGAACTGAACAAATGCTTTCTATGATGCAATCAAGTTGAGCTATGGTCCACAATCATCATTATATCATGCTCCTCTTCATTCTGCTGATGAACAGACAGATCAATGATAAGGATGGAATCAGTAGAAGATGGGCTGAGCACTTCAAAGACTTCCTGAATTGCTCAACTCTGGCTGATCCAAATATGATTGATGAGCTGTTAACTCCCCATCATTACATCTCTTGATGAAAAACCTTCCTTCTCAGAAACTCAAAATGCAATAATGCACCTGAAAGATATGAAATCACCAGGTTCTGATAGCATTCTAGGTGAAATCTTCAAATATGTTGGTATGGCCATCCAATAACATCTCTGCGATGTCATCCTGACATGCTTGCAGCATAGTACAATACCTGAAAGATGGAAACATGCCAACATTATCATGATTTACAAGAAGAAAGGTGATCATTCACTAGTTGGAAATAGTTGTGGAATCTCACTACTGGATGCTGCAGGGAAGATATTCACTTGCATTATGCTTTTTAGTTGACAAATTCTTGGAGCAGACAGTGTTCTACTGGAGTCTTAATGCAGCTTCCATGAATGATCTTTGTCTCAAGATTGCTCCTTGAAAAAAACAGGGAACAGAGAAATGAGCTTTACCTTTATCAATCTTGTAAAACCATTTGACACTGTTAATAGAACTCTTCTGTGGAGGGTGCTTGAGAAGCTTGGTTGCCTGTCCTATTTTCTCTCCAATCTCAGACAATTCCACAATGGAATGAAGGCACAGGTGATGGTCAGTGGTGAAGCATCTGAACCGTTTGATGTCACAATGGGAGTAAAGAAGGGATGTATCCTTGCCCCTGTCCTTTTCAATGTGCATCATGTTGCCATCACACTCCTTACATGAAGGGACATTTACTCAGAAGATGATGTGGATATCTGGTACTGTTTGAATGGTAGTTCATTTAACCTATACAGACTGAAAGCCATATCCAAAACCTCCATGGCTAAAATTTTTGATGACACTGCTATTACCTCACACTTCCCACAATGTCATCAACATACCCTAGATTGCACACACAAAGCACATCAATGCAGTGGATTACAGACCAACACTCAGAAAACAGAGGTCTTACAAAGGCACCTTGACAATTCTCCCCCTGTCAAATTCACAGTCAGAGGTGAGCCCCTATGGAATGTGGAACATTTCACATACTTGGGCAGTACTGTGTCGGAACATGTCAACATCAGTGATGATGTTAACAAAAGAATTCAACTTACCTCCTTAGCATTTGGTTATTTGAGATCTAGAGTGTTCTTAAACAAAAATCTCTGCACCAAGATGAAAGTTCAAGTGTATCATGCTGTCTGTCTCTCAACACTCCTGTATGAGTCAGAATCTTGGACCATCTACAGCTGACATATCAAGGTTCTGGAGGCCTTTCATATTCACTGTCTTCAAAAGATTCTTGGCCTTACCTGGTGTGACTGTGTCCCCCATACTGAGATTTTACACAACTGTGCTTCATTTAGTATGGAAGCATTTGTCCTTAAGACAGCTTCAGTGGTTTGGACATGTTGTTTGGAACACCTAATCATCTACCTAAGATTGTCCCATATGGCAAGTTACAAATTGGGAGCCACCCCCTTGTGGTCCCAAGAAATGCTACCATGATAATTTGAAGTCTGCTCTCAAGAAATGCAGTATCCCAGTTTGTGATGCAAAAGAACTTGCTAAAGACAGATGTCTCTGGATTTGGAAAGTGCAAGAAAGAGTGCAACATTTTGAAGAACAAAATTGCATGAGGAATGACATGCCGCAAGACATCTGCAGCAAGACCAAGATCAGCACAACTTTATCACTTTTGTTTGTGATCAATGTGGAAAAAGGTGTACAGTGAGATGTGGCCTCCTCAGTCACCAAAGGTCCCATGCATACTGCAAAGAATGGTCCAGAAGAAACTGACTGATGGAATGGAAAGATCTTCTACTTAGAAGGATCACCATAAGTAAGTACATAAGTAAGTATTGTGTGTGTGTGTGTGTGTGTGTGTGTGTGTGTGTGTGTGTGTGTGTGTGTGTGTGACACTTGCCAGGAGCCCTGTCAAGGCCAATGTGGAAATAATTTGGGCTCTCCCCAAACTTTCAATGAGGTCATCCATTTGTGGAAGGAGGTAGCTATTGAACTTAGAGATGGCATTTAGTTTCCTGAAGTTGTTGCAGAGTTGTAGATTTCCATCAGGCTTGGGTACTACAATGACTGGACTGGACCAGGTGCTGGTGGATTCTTCTATAACCCCTTTCTGGAGCATCTGTCACTTCTTTATTATTAGCCTGGCAGCATGCCTCTGAGACCTGGTAGGGTGGTAGCTGGATGACAGTGTGGGAAGGGGTATTTGTCATATTGGATAAGGCAGGTCCATCCAGGCATTGCTGAGAACACATCCCTGAACTGGTTCTGCAGCATCTGAAGATCTTGTCACTGGGTGGGAGTTAAGTCCCCCTCAATGTGGAGCTGCTCAAGCAGGATGGGGCTCTGCCCAATGGTTCAGCATTGGGCATATAATTGTGTGTGTGTGTGTGTGTGTGTGTGTGTGTGTGTGTGTGTGTGTGTGTGTGTGTG
>JAOPUC010000002.1:33623892-33635343 GCA_027564185.1 Cephalocassis borneensis
GTGTGGCTACTACTTTTGAGAAAATTATGTGTGTGGAGTGAAAATTGGGGCTGAAAACAGTTTAAATGAGAAAGTTTTAGCTATTTTTCCAAGCTCTCTACACTCTGCTCCACTGTTATGTAACGCAATAGACACCCATTATAAAGCTGATTTTCTCAGGCTTTATAAGGGGGAGGAGGGGTGGAGACACGGGGGTTGGGAGCATGGCGAGGGTGGGCGTGTTTCTTTTCAAATTATGGCTTACAGGAACCGTTATTCCAAAATCTCGTACCCCACCTTTAAACATTCAGTTTAAAAGAAAACAAAGAATAAAGAAAAGACATAGAGGAGGGTCCAGTTAAGATGTGTTAAGAAACCAGAGAAGCTAGGTTAGAAACAATGACATTGTTCTGTAATAGTTGTTTTTAAAAGTTTTTTAAATGCGTTAAGAGAGAGTCATAACTCAAGATTTAGGATGTTCTGAAGTTCATTCCAAGCATATGGTGCAAAAGAGCTAAAGGCAGTTTTGCCCAACATTGTTCGTGTTGTTGGGATGTTCACGATTATTTTATTTGATGACCTTGCGCTATAAGCACAGATTTGATGTGACAACAGATTACTGATATAGGGTGGTAATTTACCAATCAATGCTTTAACTATGAAAGTGTACAGATTTTCAAAAAATTAAACTTAAATAAATCCATTGCCTTGACTACTCTTGAGTTTTTCTGGTTTTTCAATGTGCACTTCATTCATTTCTGCAATGCCAGGATACACGATACACAATAATTTGTCTTTCACAATGGTCATTATGTCAGACTGGGCAATCATAGTGCCATAATTTCCTGCCGTGTCTTGGTTGGGAGACTGGCAACACTACAAGTTTAATCTCGACCAATCATCGTGGGCGGCACAGTGGTATAGTGGTTAGCACTGTTACTCCACAGCAAGAAGGTCCTCGGTTTGAGCCCAGAGGCTGATGAAGACCTTTCTGTGTGGAGTTTGCATGTTCTCCCCGTGTCTGTGTGGGTTTCCTCCGTGTGCTCCGGTTTCCCCAAAGACATGCAGGTTAGGTTAATTGGAGACTCTAAATTGACTGTAGGTGTGAATGTGAGTATGAATGGTTGTTTGTCTCTATAGGCCCTTTTCCACTACCCTTTTTCAGCTCACTTCAGCCTAACACGGCTCGCGTTTCGACTTTCTCAGAGCAGCACGTCTCAGCTCACTTCAGCCTTACTCAGCACCCAAATCTCACACCGTTTTGCAGTGGGGCTGAACTGAGCCAAACTGTGCTGAGTGGGGCCAGGGGCATGAGGAGACACTCACCTGTGCACTGATTGGTGAGGAGGAGTGTCCTCACATGTCCACACATGCCCCGTGAGCACGCTGGGAACCACCATCTGTAAACACCGTAAACCTGGAAGAAGAAGAATTACGACAAATTATGCGCCTCGCCTCATCTATACGCTCTTGCCAGTATCTGTTGGCGTTGTCGGTGACGACAAGCCACAGCACCAAGACCAGCAACACTAACGACTCCATGTTTATTGTTTACTCTCCGGGTCGTGAGACTACCGCTTAAAAAGTCACTGATGTCACTGTTTGCGCCGCCGAACGACATCACGTGACGTCCGCCTACTTTCGCTAATTCCACCCAATGTGTCCACCCGCTTCCAGCCAGCATGGTTCAGTGCGGTTGTAGTCAAAATGCAACACCAACAGCCCCGCTCAGATCGACTCAGCCCAACTCAGCACTGCACGGCTCAGCCCAACTCAGCCGCATTGGTAGTGGAAAAGGGCCATAAAGCTTCTCCACATCAACCTTGGAAAACCATGTCTTAATGGATCTCGTTTCATGCATGGGGCATTGTCATGCTGGAACAGGTTTGGGCTCCTTAGTTCCAGGGAAGTGAAATTATAATGCTACAGCACACAGACATTCTTGACAACTGTGCTTCCAACTTTGTGGCAACAGTTATAGTATATGCGTTTTAAATAATGCTATCAGTGGACACCAGTAATAATTATGACAGATTCATACAGGTTAAACAATCTCTGTATAAACCACAGAAACGGGATAGCCTTTATGATGCATGTATAAATGCTACACTAAAAATTCCTGGTGTGCCCCATACTTGACTGCGAGCTGGCCTAGTGGATAGCATGTCCACTTCTCGACCAGGGGATCATTTGTTCTACTCGTGGTCGGGTCATACCAAAGACTATCATAAAAATGTCACCTACTGCCATCTGGCAAGACACGCTGCAATACAGATGCGAGGAGGGAGTCAAACTCTCACGGTTACCAGAGGACTGTACTCCAACTGTAACCCTACAAGAGCTATATAATAGGCGAGAGGCCAAGGGCTATAAAAAAGGAGACTGATGCCACTCAATGCACCTCAAAAAAAAATTTTTTTTTAAATAAAAGACTGGTTAAGTACTGGGCAGGGAAACCGCCTGGGAAGACCAGGTCCTGGCATGAGAGGGACTTTGACTTGACTCCATGCTTGTCATTTTAATACAAACTAATTTTTTAACCTTTATTAAAAGTGCTTGTTGATGGGCTTGTGGTCACAAAAGTTGCTCTTGATCATTGGTAGGTCACATATAGACTCAAACATAGGTTCTTTGCTATACTTCTGTTATGAGCTCAACAACCCACCTAAAATCCCCAGAAGCATCACTTTTCTGACAAGTTCTTTTAAACTTCATCTACATTTGATTATTCTGTTTTAAACTCAGGCAATGTTTATTCCATTTTGGTTTTGGTATGAGATGATAGAAAAAAAAAACTGAGCACCTCCTGGAGTGTCTTTACTGAATAAGGCTTTAGTTCTTACCCAAGAGTTCAAAACCAGCCACGGGATAGAACGATTTCAAGTTAACCAGCACCAGCTGCACCATAGCCACACGCATCAAACACCAGCTGAGGACAGAGGGAGTTCAGCATTTAAATCACATTGCCACAAAAACACAGTATAACCAGAACATACATGGCATACGACAGCCCTGCATACCTATATGAATTGTTGTTGGAATGTTCTTGAAGGGGAGAATTTGAGTTGAATGCATCCCCAAAACCACCTTCTTCTACATCATCTTCCTCATCACTCCCCTGGCTTTCCTCTGAATCATACTCAACTTGGCTTACAGATGGTGGTAGGAAAGGCTGTGGGAGTGTTATGAATGTGGAATCTTGTCAAGCTTAATAAGAATTGAAAATGCAGATAAGATTGGACAGAACATTATTTGTCTTGTACCTTTGCGATAAAGTAGTCCCAGATGCTAAGCTCAGGAGGCACAAAGTGTTCTTTAAAAGATGACGCTTCCTGCTCTACTATAGGTTGAGGGCTGACTGGGCTGTCTGGTACCTCCCTGGAGCTGCTTCTGGAAGAAGGCAGCCTGAAACGCTTCTGCTTCCATTCCTGGTCCTCCATCTTGGCTGGTGCTGAGACACACAGCAAAGTATCATGAGAAACAGTAATATTCTTACCATGTGTGTTTATATTGTCATTAAGCATAGTCGACCAATGCTGGAATTATGAAATGCCTTCAAAACTACTGAATAACATTTAATTTCTACAGAGATCAAAATTATATGTGCCAGCATCTTCTGCTGTGAAAGAAACAGCAATTCTTCTCTTTACAAAGCACTAACCCAATGCCATGCTGGATTTTTCGGCCATAGGAAGGCGAGCCCCCCCACCAAACACAGCCACCCAGAGTTTGCTGTTGAGCGGATGAGCTACGATGTGGAAGAGCTCGTTGCTGGAGTGTGTGGCCAGGCCATGCACAAACAAGCTGAGGAAGACGGCTGTGAGAATCTCACACAAAAGCACACCCACACTTGGCTGGTTCTCCTCTGCTGCGGCACCCAAGAGACGAACTAAAGTGCTGACACCTGAGGTACAAAATTTATATTAAAAAATAAAATAAAGTAAAAATATTGCCACACAGCTCTGTGGCTCAACATTGTCATTGTCCTTGTTCATGGATACAGAGGCCAGCTGCTTGTATAGTGTAAGAGAATATCAGAATTAATGTTGGTGGTGAGTCATTACCAGCTTAGTATACTGCTAAAAGTATTTTAAAAGTACTTAAAACTGGTGTGGTTACACACACACACACACACACACACACACACACACACACACACACACGTGTATATACAGTACATTCACAACTGATTTTATATACACTGGTTCTATAAAATTCTTTAACATGTTTATAATAAATACTTAGCTTGAGAAGCATCAGATATGTTAAAACCTCAAAATGAAAAACTAAATAAGACCGTAACAAAATAACTAAACAGTAGCAATAGTAATAGCAAGAAGAAGAATAGGGGGAAGAAAAAAAAATGGTAGGAATCTACCTGGCCACTGTGCAGGAGAGGTGTTAGGAATGACAGCTTCATCCATACTGAGATTTCGCACAGGGTGCTGATGGGAAAGCAGGATGCTCTCATAGACAGTGCCTGTAAACTGGTTGATATGACTGTTGGGAGAAAACATGTCAGCTGCATAGCATAAACAGGAATATAAAAAAAAAACCTAGTTATCAAGGCAAAAATGTTATATTCTCAATTATTAAATGTTAAGGTTTTTAGAGCACACATTTGATGCGAAATCAGATTTATTCTGAATGCGCATGTATGAAGATTTACACAAAAGGCCCATTATGGTATCACGTGGCTCTTATAATCATTTGTCTACTAGTCTCACAGGAAAACTGGTTTAGTTGTCGATGACTGATTGGCACGTTTATACACACTTTCCTTTATTAAAATAAATAAATAAATATGCATGAGTATGCTTGACAAAGTGCTCCTAACCTTTTCCAAATTTTATGGAACACAATGGGTGCTCTATTACCACAGTCCAACCCACCTGTAACAGTGTCCGTCACAGAGGCACTGGTAGATGCAGGCAGACAGAGAAGCTGCCAGAGTGTGCATCACATAGATCTGTGTGCAAAGCAGTCATTGGTTTAGAAGTGAGAGACAGAACAGGCAGTGCAACAATTTAAAGGGGGAGGGGGAACCCCCCCCCCCACACACACACAAAAATCACATTTCACCTACAACAAATATTTTCACCCTTTGGAAAACAATTAAATGTGTGCCAACAAATACTCATCATGCGTGCAAAACTTGTATTTTGTAGACACTACTCAAAATTGGGAATGAGTCTAGAATTCAGCACCACTGTGTCAGATATCTCTCTGCAGTCTCTGAGAATTTGTGTGTCATGAAAAGGTGGACTGCCTTTCAGATTTTTCAAGTTTAGGTCATAAAAAGGATTCTCCCTGACATCCAATTATTTTTGTTTAGTGGACCGAAAGCTACTGAATTTGAATTACACGCTTCCAATTTTATTAGTTTTTTTTCCCCTAATAGAACAATTAATTAAATTTAGGGCCACATGGCCCTAAATTCTCCACTACTTTTGCCTGCTTCAACATGACCCAATTCACAATACTGCGTAAGGCATTGTGTGATACAAATTTGAAACAGGAGAGAAAAAGTGGAGGACGTTAGTGTGCGAATGAAGCACAGAAGACCAACTACAGTAATGGAAAGCGAGAAAAGATGTTATGTTGCAAAGGAAAGGAAACGCAGGACCAAACTAATAAATATCGGCGATCAATGAGCACCTTGGTCTGATCAGCTGTTTGTTTAGTGACAAAATAATGTAACCGTTAGTGCACAGTCAAAAGTAAGCCTGTGCATGTACACAAGGACTTCCTCTGTCTGCTTGACTGCACGAATCGAATTATTTCATGCACATTTGCTAGGGAATCCCCTCAAATTAAATAACTTCCCAGCCACAGAATGGCCTGATATTTTGAGAGATATTACAGAAATAAACATACATCACAATGACCAAATTTCAGGGAGAACTAAATTTCACCGATTTTATGAAATCAAAAGGCAGTCTCGCTTTAATATACAAATAATGTCACATCCTCTGGAAATCTGGCATACCTCATTGTTAATGACATCTGGGTGAGGAGGAGAGTCCAGTGCATTAATGGTGTGCAGGATGTCATGCGTCAAGTTGGTCAGGTGAACTATAGGATTGGCCACCACGGTTTTGGAGCTTGCAGTGCAGGCCAGCAGGAGAGGAACTGATGCTTGCTGCTGAACAGCAATCTGAGAACGGTCATCCTAATACAAAGAGTAGATTAATTCATCAAAAAGAGAACTAGTACCAAATAATATGCTAAAATACATATTTAATTCATATTCAAACATATAATTCAGACTGTCTTCTGTCACAATTAGGAGACAAACGGAATTAGATAATGGAGGCTGCCAATTCCTGCAACAGCTTTTCGCTGTGTTTATTCAGGCAGAGCTCGTCTGTTTGAAGATCTGCAGAAAGGAGGACAGGCTCCTCAAAGCCCTGCGCTTCAGCTCCATCTGTCAGTCATTGCTTGAAACGTCACTTTTGCCTCATTTTCTCTAGAGCTGCAATTATTTTTAGCTGATGTTTCCAAAACAAATCAAGACCAATTAACTACATTTTGGTCTCTTGTTCTCTACCTTTTCAAACTACAGTAAACCTTTAAAGCTCTTGCTTAGCTATACCTTACTATTTTAACAAACTTAAATGCAACACTACTGATTTATTATTATTACACATTTCACCATAAAAAAAAGAAGTGTTTCTTTTTTTTTTTTTACCTTTAATTTGTCAAAATATGTATGATACAAGTTACCTGTTGGGATTCCTGCAGAAGCAGAATCAGCTCCATCCTGACCGAAGCCAACCCTCCTCCATGAGAACCATGTAGGCTACAGTAGCTTAGGAAGATGCGTAGCAGAGGCTGGTTTCTCTGGAGCCACAGTCTACGCCTGTGTTGAACCTCTCTGACCTGCTCCGCAGTCCCTTGGTACTCTTGTTCATCTTCAGAGGCACCACTAACTTGGCCAAGCTCAAGTGAGATGCCCCCGGCCCCCTGCTGAAGGTAGGGGTTGTACCCACAATATTTCTGAAGGGCCACCACCTCACGCTTCAGCCAGTGGCACAACTGGTGGCGTAGCTTGCCACCATCCAGCTCATAACCTGTGGAGAGAGTCCGTAGCTCAGCTGTCAGCATTTTCAGGCAGGAAATGAACTTGAGCCGAGCAGCTAAGACGTCCTCGGAAAGTACAACAGAGTTGTCTACAGTGACATCCGTAGACACAGAGGTAGAGTCAGGAGCATCACAAAGGACAGCAGAGCTCTCTGGGTTGATTTGCTTCATCGCTAGACCAGTTTCCTCATCCTCAGATTCTTCTTTGTCACTTTCCCACTTCAGCTCTAAAGGCTCATCTTGCAAAGTTATGGAAGGCTGACTCCAGTCGAAGCTCAAAACCGAGTCCGAGTGGCTGTGGTCTTCTTGTGGAGAAGATAAGGTATCTGAGACAGACCCAAAGCCATTAAACATAGGTTGGGACCAGTCAAGTGTAGATGCCTGGTCTTTCCCACTATCTGGATTGTCAGGACCACTAAATGTTGGTGAGGGCTTCTCTTGGTTGTGCATCTTAGATTTCTTAATAACTTTAGGCATTTTGGAGAGAACATCTAGAGCCAACATAGGGCAGCCAGCTTGTAAATGAGCATTAGCAGCAGTAAAGAACAGTCTCCTTTCTATGAGACTAATAGAATCCGCCATGCTGCACTGTCCAGTCAGCCCCACTTTAGCTTTATCTGAGGATCCAAAATGGCGCCGAAGAAGCAGTGGATGTGTTCTGAGGTAGGTGTAGAAGTTGAAAACCTCTGGGTTGCAAGGAGACAAGTCTGTGGTCCCTGTAAAAACAATAAAAGAAATTGCCAAAATACATAAACCACTAACCAAAATAGTGTGTGTTAAATTATAAAATTACATTTGGGTTGCATAGCATCACTTCCTACCTTGGTGTAAAGCATCAATATTTGGGTCGGGTTGCTCAAGCAAAGTATCCAATGCTCGGCTGTAATCATCAAGAACCCAATATGCCATACTACGTAGAAAGGGATCCTGATGCATTGGAATCTGGTGGTCATGACCCAGCACATACCTCTGTAGAATCTTCTTATAAGGGGAGGATGTCTCAAACTCAGACTCGTATAATCTACTAATCACCAAAGCCAACTGCAGGTCCTGCATCTTCTCCAGGCAAACCTAAATGTACACATTATCATCATTCTTAGAGCTAGTATATAATAAAAATGGTAAATACAAGGACCTACAAATAGAACTCAACACCAATGGCATTGAAGGGGATGCCACCACCATCAATAGACCCTATTCACATGACATCATACATACATTACCCAGGGTTTCCCCTAAAGCGTCATAGCGTAGCGGCCCCACTACACTTATTTTATTGACCGATACGCTTCGTGATATGCCGGTACCCTTTAAACTATCACAACACTTACAATTTAGGCCTATCAGAGATCACGTTAATGTAGAAATCTGCATTTTTTTTTTTTATGAACAAAATTGCATGTTCAGAATTTTAATGCATCATGGCAACTATGGATATCTGGATGTGGGTTTTAAAGAGATACATTTTATTAGACCTAATGCTTGGCTCAACTAAGCAGCACATTTGTTATGTACTGGTAATGTAGACTTGGCTAAACACCATAAAATATGCAAAATCAAGGTTCTGGCTTGTTTATTACTATTATAAGTCCACATTTGAGCTTATCTGTCATAATAAGGTATTCTTCTTTATCGGGAATTTTCCATAACATTCCATTACGAAACCTGCCTCGAAATATCGGTCGGCATCTGTACTTTTATAAGCACCTCCAGTGTATTTAGAAGTTCAAACACAAAAAAGTTCAGGATGTCGTAGTGTCCCAAATCTGGTAGCTGGTTTGCCAAACAAACACTATTCAAGTGGAATAAAAACATTTGTGGGTAAAGCAAGAAGCAGCAGCCTTTATTTTTGTCTAATGTAAACTCAAGCACAGCGAAATTCCTCCTCTGCATTTAACCCATCTGAAGCGGTGAACGTGTGCACACAAATGCACAATAAATAAATCATTAAATTTGCATGGATCTGTGATGCCTGCACGTTTCAGCTTTCGAATGTAACGCAATCTGCTGGTATAAAATACATTTTTAATCGTTTCAGAGAGATTGTATGGACTGCAGTTGTCTTGATTTCCACACTGTTGCCAACATTAAAGATTATATTTTGAACAACTCGTGCCATGTTGCATCACCATTCACTTTGATGTGAAATAAACTGCAGTCTCCTTTGAGATGCAAGTGGGACTGGTTCCCCCCCGTTTTTAGGGTGGGAATTCAGTAAAATATAGCCTTTCCCCCCCAATATGTTGAACGCTAGATTTCACCAGAATCCACAAAATGAACCCTTATTTTTCAAAATTTTCCAGGGGAGCATGCCCCCAGACTACCGCCTCTTTGCACTTTGCTATGCTCAGGGGGAGGTGTTAAGGGCTGCTATGCTTTCCAGTTTTTATAAGGAAGACCCTGATTACAGCTAGGTCAAAATTTCAATACCGCCATTTTGGGTGTAAAACAAACTAGCACATAGAACCATCTAATGCGGTTAGTATAGCTGAAATTCTCTCTGACAATCAGTTGTTCAGCATTTGGATGTGAAAATAAACCAAGCAAAAAATCCCAGCTTTCATTTTATAGGATTTCCTAAAGATCCTAAATGCCAGAATAAATGGATATCGACTGTTAAACGTGTGGTATCAGAGGCTGATGATCGTGCATTGGAACCATCAGTGTACAGCAGAATTTGCAGCACACACTTCTGGTTAATATTTGTCATATTAAAATTACCAGTTTTTGTTGTGATAAAGTCAGAGACCCAAAGTATACACATAGATCTATATGCTGACTTCCTGGAAAACTAAATATTTATGCAATAGCATGTGTGTGATATAATGCTTCTAATATGCATCAGTATAGAGTATGTAAGCTTGTTTATAAAGCAATGTGAGAGCAGTATTTTAACACCACATACTCCGTATGTGGTATTAACACCAGATAGTTGACAATATCCAGGTTTTTCAACCGCTGGTACTTCAGTTCTTGTATCAGATCAGGAATCTGCCATCTCTACTAAACTACTCCCATCTAAAGCAACAGTCAGTCAATCAGCCATTGCTGCTGGGACTGAATATGGGTCTGCAGTACCAAATCCCACTTTTATGCATGTCTTGATTTACACCCATTTTATGAATTAATTCATGGAAAATGAAGCACAGGTTTGCATCAGAAGCATTGAATGTAGTCGCCATTTTGTTAATGTTATTACATCCAATATGGCCGGCCAGTGGTTGCTGGATTAGTTACGTGACTTGAATAAGCACTACAGGTTTAGTTCTTTTTACTAATTTGGGTGCCTCAAATAAATTAAAAATATACTTCAAACAGGAAGAAAGCTATTAAAGAAACTATTTCAGACAATTAATCTTTTGCTGTGACACTGACCCTGAATGGATCAATTCGTAATTCAGTTCATCTGTTGGTTACAATGATAATTTCATATAAATCCTACAAACATTAAAACGCTTGTGCTATTAAGAGTCTCGAACGTAAACGCATGCAGACAAATCGATGAAAGAACAGATTAATGGAAAACCCAAAAATAATACCATCAATTCTATAAAATATGACCAAATTTTAAGGAATGCATTTACCTTATTTGGAATTTAAGCTATGGCAGAAAGTATTTTATTTGGTCAAACTTAGATATGTTTGATTTGAGCTTTTGCTTAACTTTTTAAAACATGTACAACTGCCTAAGATTTGTAAAAAGCTGTAAATTTTAAATAATAAATAAATATTTTCAGGGGGACCCTTTGTGCTCATCTAAGAACACCTTTTTTGTTTAATTTAGAATTTATTTTACCAGGCAGATTAAAATCTCTTTTTAGTGTAGCTATTTCCCAGGTCTTGAGAAGCACCGGTGTGTAAATCTTTATGCTTGCTAACTTCTATGTGATAGTGGCGGCATTATGGTTTTGGGTTATGCGTCCATCTGTTCTTACATCCATTTGTCTGTGCGTCCGAGAGTCCCATTAGCATGAGTGGTTTAATGTTATTAGGATTTATAAGAAATCATAATATAAATTGTATATACAATGTTGCCAATAGATGAACAGATTTTGTAACTGATCCAATCAATACTGGTGGAAGTTAGCGAGCATAAAGCTTCACACAATGGTGCTTCTCAAGACTTGGGCAATAGCTACATAAAATAAAAGGCATTCTTAGAAGAGTAAAAAGAAGAGGTACCATGAATGTTTTTTCTGTTACACTTCTTTACGAATCTTAAGCAAATGCACAAGTTTTAAAGGAACAGTCCACCGTATTTCCATAATGAAATATGTTCTTATCTGAATTGAGACGAGCTGCTCCGTACCTGTCCGAGCTTTGCGCGACGTCCCAGTCAGTCAGACGCGCTGTCACTCCTGTTAGCAATGTGGCTAGGCTCAGCATAGT
>JAOPUC010000002.1:33757125-33770592 GCA_027564185.1 Cephalocassis borneensis
GGCTCGAACCCGGACCTTCTTGCTGTGAGGCGACAGCGCTAACCACTACACCACCATGCCACCCCCATTTCCATAATCTTTTATTTAATTCTATTATTATTATTATCACCACTGTTCGAGCCACTTGAGTATGAAAGCCCTGTTTGAAGTCGGCAGAGATCATGTGGTTTTTCAATAAAAAGTGGAAAGACAAAATATTCAATGGTTTAACACTACCTGATTTATACTTCTCAAGCCTCAGATATGTCAGGAGTTTGCTGGGTTTTGTCTACAGTATGATTTTGGCAATTTTTGCCAGGTGTTTCTCTTGTTTAGCATCATTATTTCCATAGATTTGAATCTTTATGCCCTTCATCAGTTACCTTGAGCAGATCCTAGCAATTTAACATCTGCAGTATTTATCACATTTCTCCACCCAGTTTGTGACATGCCAGGAATTAGATTTCACTGCAAATACAATTCTTTTATTATAAGCATGAGAGCAGAAGCACACAGACTATAGCCCAAAGATTCGCAATAGTATTTTGATAACTAACAGCAGTCTTTGGAGAACTAGACAAAACAGGTTCACTATTGCTGGCTTTTCTACCAAAACATGACATCATGGGCTGCTTCTTATTCACCGGCTGCCAGCATTAATGACTCATGTCTTTTCAGTAACATCAGAGGTGAAACTGCTGCCACCGATGTCGGTCTGAATGAAAGGAAGTGGCTGATAGACGTTCTATATTTGACTTCTGATCCCTATCTTATTCTGACCATACAGTATGTTGCTAATAGGGCACATTGGATGAATCTATTTGCAAATTAAACATAAACTGATGATAGAAACACCAGTCATGTGACCATAGCAGGAAAACTTAGATAGCCAATATTGTCACGGATTAGAATCTGTAACAATTCACAAGTGAAGTTATGAATGATGAGATTGGGGTTAGGAGTGAAGCTAAAATTGATCAGGTTTCACACAACTTCCACGTGAAATTCTTCATTCAAATTCATCATGAGAGTAGCTTACAGAAAGTGCCTAAAATTCTTAGAACACCTAGGCATTTTGATCATTATTTTCCCTTTTTCTTATTTCAAGAAGAATCAAAATAAATACGAAGCATAAATACTTACAAAATGTGAAACATCCATCCATTATCTGTAGCCGCTTATAGTGTTCTATAGGGTCGCAGGCAAGCTGGAGCCTATCCCAGCTGACTATGGGAAAGAGGTGGGGTACACGCTGGACAAGTCGCCAGGTTATCGCAAGGCTGACACAGAGACACACAACCATTCACACCTACGGTCAATTTAGAGCCACCAATTAACCTAACCTTTGGACTGTCGGGGAAACTGGAGCACCTGGAGGAAACCCACACAGACAACATGCAAACTCTGCACAGAAAGGCCCTCGCCGGCTGCTGGGCTCAAACCCAGGACCTTCTTGCTGTGAGGCGACAGTGCTAACCACTACACCACCATGCCGCTGGCAGCGGTTGTCATACTTTTTTAATGTAAGGCCTCCTTTGGTGATTAATAATTATGTGTGTCACTGTAGCCATCCCAGAGTGCCACTTGCATATTCAAGAGACATCATGATTTTCTGATGAAATTACAGATAACTGTGCAGAATGGCCATGAGCTGTGATTGGCCATTGAACTGTGAAACTGTGAATGGTTGGCACAACTAGCAAGTTAGTTAACATCAGACATACTATTATGTAATTAAAAACATAAGCCAGGTAGGAATTGGCAAAGTTCGATTTGGATGCAAATCATGCATTTTTCTTTCTTATTTTCCTTTTTTTACTTGGGGGTAAATGATCCCCTGCTGAAAAATCCAGCTGAATCTGACCAGCTCCAAGCTGGTCAAGCTTGTAGATCATCTTTGTTAGCACATACGTGCTGGTAGAAAGGTTAATTTTATAGAAAATAACCATTTTCTTGATCAAATTAGTCAAGTAATAAGAAAGCTGGAAAATAACATTCCAACAGACACAGATGGTGCACCAGCTTAACCAGTCTGGCCTGAGTTTCCAAAAAGCATTGCAGCACAAACATCATCGTTAAATGGTAGCGCGAGGAGCACAATGATCGCTCTCTCTCTGAGTTAAGACGCTCTTTGCGTTAAGAGGCTTTTGGGAAACCCACCCCTGATCTGTGTTCTGAGAGCTGAAAATAAAAATAAACACTGAAATGTTCACTATAATCACAAGTACTGTGGTAAACCTGGTGTACACTATGACCTGTGTACCATTATGTTTTTCCAGGACAGCTTGAACAGAGGAGGTGGTCAAATTGTTAAATTAGTGCTAAGTGCTAAACTAACCTGAACTTCTTCATAATTGACTTAATTGATTAGCAGAATTGGCTGGAAGAAGCATTTTTCTCAATCTAGAAGGAATCTAGGGAGAAACAGCAATTTTGTAACCCTTAATACTACTGAGAAGTTTGCACAGATTCATTATTCACACTCCCTTTTCCCTGTTTGCTGTTTGCTCAGGCAACTGTTCTCATCATTCTTTTGGGAGCCCTTTTGACATGTTAGGGAAATGGTCTAGTGGTCCATGAGGTATTCAGGTTCATCCCTTTCAAAATAGGGCACCAAATGAGGTCCAGGAGTCTTGGATTCATGCAGTGTTTTCAAATCCCTTTAACGATTCGCTAATGATGAAGATTGTGCTCTCCTGTGTGCTTTTTCAGCTGGTCTCAGACATCCCACCCCCCACCCCTTCAGCCATATAGACATGCACAGTGGAACCAACCTAATTCCTGGTGTTGTTGTGCATTTGTGTATGTCGTATACAAGGTCGACCCAGACAATATACAATGTCGCCCCAGCCATCTACGATGCAGTTATGAAGGGGGTATGTGGTAACTGGGGGTATGTTACTAGGTGTGGGGTGCATACTAACGAAGGCCCCCATCCCTGCTGTCAGGGAGTGAGATTGTTTTACAAAAGGCCACCAGATGGACCACAGTGGCCCTCAGTCACCCCTGAAAAAAAAACCTGGGGTGTTATGAAAACGACATTCCTCAGCACAAAGCCCCTCTGTTCTCCTGATGGGCGGCCAAGTCCTCTCCCCCCTCTCTGCCTAAGGACAACACACCCCAATATCAGATCTTTCAGCAAACGGTTCAACTTGTGGCATATCAAAGTTTTGTGACACCTCTGGCGCTGCAAATAAAAAAAGGCATCCGACTCATGAAGCCAAATGTTGGATTTTGTTTGTTTGCTTGTGGTGAGCTCCAGAGGTCTTTGTTTGCTTGGTTAGCCTAGCTCTCACGCAGCATGAAAGGAACTCAGCGTTTGTTACACTCACATCTTCTGCAGCTGGATGAAGAGCCAAACTGTTCAAAAGCTCTGAGGCTATCATAATAGGAAGCCTGGAGAGCTTCATCCAGCAGGTAGCCATTGTGGAGTCAGTGATGTGTCCACAGGTGCAGCTTGATTTTGAACCGGTCATGTTTGCACAGTGACCGCTCGCTGCAGTATTCTTTTGGCAGGATGTAGGCCTAACACATCACTGATCACTGACTTATCTATTATTTTGTAACTGAAATAATTAAACAGAGAAGGTGCTGGTTAAACGTCGAAGAATGCAGAAAGATTGGGTTTCAAAAGCAGGCCAGGGTCAAACCATGTTACGGTCTGAGAAAAGTGTTCCATTTAGCTCCCTTAAGGGTTTGGCTAATTTGGAGGAACTCTTAAATGTTTTACGTCAAACCCTACAGTAGAGGACCACCCCATTCTGAGTAGGTTCTAAGTAGGAAACTAGGCGTCTTTAATTTTTTTTAAATTTTTTTTATGTCATTTATGAAATGGCATGTTATTGCAGGTATGAGCTGTTCACACCCAGGAGCATGTGTACTGCACTTGCTATTCATCATGCATTGTAATACAAGAGTACAGAATATTTGGTCAATAATATTTAATGGCCCACTGTGTAGATTTTCATGTTGAACTTTACGATGGTACAACATGCGTTTCACTCAGTTAATGATGTTCTGCAGTTGTAATTATTCGGTAGAACAGAGTTTCATTAACGGACTGTAAGACAGTCAAGTGACATGACACCTTACCCATGCTAATTGAAATGCATTAGGAGTGGAGCTCAATTACTCCTCAGAAGTAATGGTATAGGATCACCTGGGGTTTAGCTTTCTGTAATCTAGAAGTGTGTCAATGATCTTGGCCTGCATTTCAGCTAAGAAGTATAGCCCTACTATGTGCTACTTTGAAGCCAGGAGAGATATTGGGAGTTTGTAGTTTGTTTGTAAGCACAGGAATAATTATTCTTCATTAGCTTTAGACTTGTGTATACACTCAGTGGTGCACAGAGAATAAGCAAATATTAGGAGCTGCAGAGCAAACACTGACCATCGTAGCCGTATTTGCTTCACCAACCCTAATCATTTTGAGCACCGTGTAATGAAGCTGTTTAAAACTAGATTATTTCTTGGCTCACAATCATACAGGACGCGCCATTTATCCAAGGCAACTAAGAATGAAAATATGCACCTTTTTTCCAACAAAAGCTGCTACGCCATTCAATAGAGACTGAGACTGTGAACTATTTGAAATTCGACACATGTATGATTAATTACCAGCTTCTGACGGAGACTTTGAATAACATAATTGGAAAGAACTTTATCCAGCTGGAGATTGCCAAGCCCCAGGAAACTTGTATAAGTGGATTCATTTCAGAAATGGCTTCTCTTCTAGACTTTATTAAATTTGTATAATGAGAACGCAAGCCACTGTGCAGGTTGTTAGATATAATTAAACTGAGCTCAGCGGATGTTGACAAGGCACTCTGATTAAACACACATTTACAAGTAGTCTCAAACAAATTAAACAGTTTACAATGCAGCCAGTCCCACAATCTCACCTGTCCAAAATGAACACTATATACTCCAAATTTTGTCAAGTAGATAAACTGTGGAGGTTTTTGCATGGGTTATTTAACCTGAGTTTATCAGCACCACATGCCAGTGAAGATTTTGATATAACCAGTCGAAACACATAACTTCTGTCTCGTATTTTAATGAGTGTTGGTATTGATTTCTTGTGGTTGAATACTGAACTTAATTGACCTGAACAGTGCAGAATGACTTGGCACGCTCCCAAAGAACAACCTTCCACCAGAACAAAGGCTGCTTTGTGGGTGCTGTAGCACTTCAAAACCTTTGTTGCTTGTGCTTATTCCCTGAAGTGGTGTTCATTTTTAAATAGAAGACACACTGGACATTGACAGCCAAGGATGATCTCTAATTCCACATCCAAATGAATTTTTTTTTGTCATCTTTCCAGGGATCACATATATACAGTGGACATCGAAACAGCCAACACGGAGGAGATCTTTTTCAACAAGGTAAGCACTTGGTGTCAGTCTATCTACTGGGATATGATCCTGTACTCTATCGTAATTACCTGGCAGCACTGAAACCCAAGCCGGAGACACTCCAGCACTGTGATGCTGCTAAGCACATTATCCTATCAAGAGTTGTTGCTATGCGTCATCTATCCTAAAAAGAGGGACCCGGAAGGATGAAGATTTATGTGTACATGCTACTGCTCCCGATTATGCCATTGCTCTGAGCTGTGCAGCAGAATACTAAAGCAACAAGATTGATCCTGGGTCTGAGAGGGTGCAAGAGATTGATTAATGAAAGGGTGCAATTTAGCATCAGTGATTTAATCAATTAGCAGTTTGTAAATGTGGCTTAGAGCTTACATCGTATGTTAGAATGACTGTTGATTTGACCTCAAGGGTAATAAGAGACAGACATAATCTAGTATAATGTGTTGTATTCATTGCACAAGCCTGTCTTCAGTGTAAAGCCTAAGCAGATCAGTACTGATTCACCATCGATTTTCTCTCCACAGAAACTGACATGGAAGTCCAGGCAACCTGATGTGGATACCTGTAGAATGAAAGGAAAGCACAAGGTATGTGGACTATTTCTTTATATTTTATCACGCAGTCTTTTTTGCTCATCTAGATAATGTAATATTTTGAAATCTAATAAAGGCTTTTAGGACCAGACTAATGTAATTTTGTAATATGAGACAACATTATGTTTTTGAAAATGGCATAATTGGTAACATAATGGACTGAAATAAGAGGTGATAAGGTGGAAAGATGAGCACAGTTTACTTTTTAGCAACAGAGAAAACATGTAGACTCATCATTTTATAAGGTCATGCTTGAACTTTATACTCCTGTTCTCATTTGCAGGACGAATGCCACAATTTCATCAAGGTCCTTCTCCAGCAAAATGATGACACCTTGTTTGTGTGTGGGACCAATGCATTCAACCCTTCTTGTCGAACCTACAAGGTATTACTATCTTCCCTATGGTCTCTCTTCACACAACTGGATATGCTCCAGGTTTGGCATGCAGGCCGCTCCATAAGAGATGACAAACTGTTGCAGGAAAGCCAAGGAGCTATGAAGAGTGATGGATTATTCCTGCATGAGTAATTTGCAGGTGTGGGCCCACAGTGTTGATAAAAAAGCAGGGGCAACCAGCTGTGCATGGATGGTTTGCTTTAGTCCTATGTAAATGCAGCAAGCAGTCAGATGCAAGCATGTTCATGTTAATCCAAAGTTTCAAATGTCATTAAAAGGGCACATCAACTAGAGAAATATCCCCAGTGTAGAAAGAAGCCTGCACATTTTTCAAAAGAGGGTTCATTTGGGTGTTTTTTCTACCTGATTTCTGATGCATTAGTTACTGATAACAATTAATTGTAGTTAACTGACATAATACACTACGTGGCCAAAAGTTTGCGGACACCTGACCATCCCAACCATATATGCCTTTTCAACATTCCATTTCAGACTTAATCCCCCTTTGCTGCTTTATAACCTTCACTCTTCTGGCAAGGCTTTCCACTAGTTTTTGGAGTTTGGGGATTAGTGCTCGTTTGGCCACAAGAGTATTAGTGAGGTCAGGCACTGATGTCGGGTGACGAGGCCTGGTGCTCAGTTGGTGTTTCAGTTAATCCCAAAGGTTTTCAGTGGGGTTGAAGTCAAGGTTCTGTGCAAGCCACTTAAATTTTTGTCACACCAATCTTGGCAAGCCATGTCTTCATGGTAGTTTGGGCATCTTAGTTCCAGTGAAAGGAAATTGTAATGCTACAGCATACAAAGATATTCTAGGCAATTTGTGGCAACAGTTTGGGGAAAACCCACATATGGGTGTGATGGTCAGATGTCCACAAACTGTTCATAGAATGCACCTCCTTTCACTAGGCTCTGAGCCTGTGTCTGTATAGTTTACCCTTTGTACCTTGTTTCCTTTGTTTTTCACATTTATTTTAGCCGAGCATGAAGCAAATCACTTCAAATAGTTTATCAAAGAAAATACACTTTGAGCCGTTTCTCTTAATGTATCGTAATAATTGACGTTTTAAATTATTCCGCATCGATTTCCTGTTTTCCAATGGGAATGGTGCAAAGTTTGTGTAATTAATAACTGGCATAAGAAAAAGTACCAGCCTTTTAAAAAGAGACTGAATTCCTTTTGCCAAGAAGTGCAGTATCTGCTCACAGATTTCCCACCCCCAGGGATATTTGACCCTTGCTGGGTTTTGTGACAGCAGAGTGAGATGGTGCATGTGTGCGCCCACTTTGGCCACTCTTTCACCTTTCTGTCCTCACAGTGTGATGACTCTGAAAATGGAGCCTCTGTTTCAGGTTCAAACTCAGCCCACATTAATCAGCACCTCTGAGAGAGAGAGAGAGAGAGAGAGAGAGAGAGAGAGAGATTCGAAGATGGGTGTGTGTACTGTACAAATTTTCAACTGACAGAATGACAGCTTTGCTCTGTGCGCTCACACACATGCCTCTCACTCCCAAGGACCCATCTGTAGCCCACTCAACACTTGTGTGCCATGGGATCGCTCAGACATATACCTTGGGCTTGAAGCGAGTGGTGTTTATTAAGTGTGTATTAATACCTCCCTCAGCTTCCTGATAAAACAAGTGGTGTCGATTATGTCACCTGTTGCTGGATGGAAGTAAGGGAAAATAAGGGGCAGTGAGGTGATGACCCTCACCATGTAATTACTAACAGCATACAAAAAAAACTTCCCATAACCATTTCAAAGAGGGGCCCTGCCTAGTGCATTACGGCAACCATAAGTCCATATGAGAATGATGGGTCTTTTGGGTGTAATGTGATACACCTCCTACTGTTGACTACTGAATTGTCCATGGCTGTGCTCAGATTCCTGGCATATATCCATCAAAGCCATTCTTAAAAGGAACTCTACAAGATGCCAGAGTAGAGGTACAAATCTGTCAAGACCTTTTTATGATTTGCCTGGTCTATAAGATAGGGGTTGACCTCATATATAATACTACTCTTAGGAGTCTTTTCCTCTCATTGAAAAGCAGAGAAAAAACACAGAAAGGCCCTTACACTGATACACTCGCAAATACAAGGATAGTTTTTAAGTCATGAGATTTTCTATCTACTATTACTAATTCCAGTGGTGGTGTTCTTTGGTTCAACGTATTTTGTAGGAAATGTTAGTGAAGCTTCTGGTGTTGGATTCTGATATTTTATATCATCCAGCAGAAATTCTAAATGTGCCATGACTTCAGCATGACCTTTTTCATTCAGTAGATAATTGCTCTTTCCGCCAAGAAAAAATAGAATACAAAATGACCTGTTTGGAAGCCAAAAAGTGTGGTGTAAGCAGTTAAACATTTTGGCAAGCTTCAGCCATTGTCAAGCGCAATAAATGTTAAAAATAACTCCTGGAGAGGGTATCACTGCATATACTTAGAATCATATCTCTAGATGCTATTTAACACAGATTTTTTTGGTCACACTTAATTTTTTGCCGCACATGCTTACATTTATTTTGTTTGCAGTAGAGCTTTTGGAACTGAACAGAACAGCATTGTTGTCCAGAGTGTAGGGGCTCCCTTGCTGCTCCCTTGAGTGTAGTTGACCTCTGACCTTTGGCTTCCTTTCTCTAGACGGACACACTGGATGCACTTGGGGAGGAGATTAGTGGAATGGCTCGGTGCCCGTATGATGCCAAGCATGCCAACATGGCCCTGTTTGCTGGTGAGGCACCTAATGAACTGTTTTTACACCAACACTCCTAAAACACTTGCTTAATTTGCTCATTATCGAATATTTACTTGGATCATTTTATTTCTAGACTGTTGACACTCAGTAATAGCGACAAGACATGCTCCGGCTTTTAAATAGTATTGCAGATCGTCATCATTAGATGGCCTATAAAAAGGCATGTGAGGAATACAGGGAACTCCGAGGCAGGCTGAGCTGGTGGCAGTCATTCTGCGACAGTTGCTCTCTGTTTCTGGGAAGAGCATGTTGCTTGGCAAGATTTTGTCTGTGGTCAATTTGGAAACACATGAAACTATTGTGGTACTAGAAAAAAATGCGGAGTCTTCCCTGAAATATGGGGATTAAAAATAACTCCCAGTATGGAAAACCCAGATGATTCATCTCTTCATTAGTGGCTTGAAAAAGCTGTCCAAATTTAGGTCTGCTAAAGTGATTCATGTGATTGTCATAGTTACACTAATTATATTATTGCCATCATATTTTATTTGTTTTGCCAATGAAGAGCAAACATTTAACTATGAGTCATTAACCTTTACTTATATTGCAAGCCTCGTGTCTGGTGATGGTGCTTTTTGCTTTGGGCTTCTCTGGGCTGTTCTCTATGCATGCTTTTGTAGCACATTTTTTTGCAGACTGGAACCTTTTCATATGTGTTTTTAAGCTTTGCATGATGTTTGTTTTGTAGATGGAAAGTTGTACTCTGCTACGGTCACTGATTTTCTGGCCATCGATGCCGTTATTTATCGTAGCCTGGGAGACAGCCCAACACTGCGCACAGTAAAACATGATTCAAAATGGCTGAAAGGTAAGTAAACAGAAAAACTGTATGGGATTACATTTTCATACAGAAGAGAGCATATCTCTAAATGTTACTGAGAACTAGGCCAAATTAAATAACATTTCCTTTCAATTTTCTGACTTTCTGAGGTAAAGCTTTAGCTTTAAAGCTTTAGCTTTAGTGTCTCTGTTCAGTAAGCATTGGTTGAATGTAAGGAAATGCCTTGACAAAGTGTGTGTGTGTGTGTGTGTGTGTGTGTGTTGTTTTGCAGAGCCCTACTTTGTTCAGGCAGTGGATTATAGGGACTTCATTTACTTTTTCTTTCGAGAAATTGCTATGGAATACAACACCATGGGAAAGGTGAACACTCCATTCATGACATGGCTTTTGACTGAAAAAAAAACTCGTAATGTGCAGCCTTTCCTCCTTGAGCGCCACAGGCAAAAAAATCAAAGGTCTTAGGAAGCAAACAGGAAGCGGGGTGGGTCACGGATACTGGAGAGGGTTTTCAGGAAGGGTCAGACATTTTCAAAATAGGGACACGCACTCAGGATGGAGGGCCTAAAAATAAACAAGAGCACCACAGGCATTGTTTGAAGTCTTAAAATAGTTTAATATTTCTGCCAAAGCACCTGTTGCATGTTGAACCCGAAGTCAAGAACTCAGAAATTAAAATGGATTCATTTAAGTAATCATATTTGACCCTGCTTTTGTAATCCTTTGTTCATGACATTTTACATAGTGCTGTTTGCATGCACAGTACTCTGTGGCTGATGGTAAATTGTAGTGTGAGCACCATCTGTGAATGAAGCTCTCTGCATTTACAGTATGAATGCATTTGAAAGAGTACTGTAATTACACTTACGGTACCCACTCCGGTAGTGCAGAGCCTGTTGCTGCCAGCTTTGAAATCACTGGCAGGTGCTAAAATTATATTTATGAATAATTTCATGTTCATTCACTGAATATTTCTGTGTACAATAAAGCACTTGAGATCAAGTTTAAAATTTGAAATGCGAGGCCCTTGGTTGGACAGTTTTTGGCATAACATAATTCCTAGAGGGTCTAACAAGAGAACCTTTACAAGTGGTAGATGAAGACATTTTGCGATGGGTGTAGTAATAAAAATGTATTAAACATTATTATTGGAATAGTACTGATATATCAAACATTATAAAGATTTAAAATGGGATGTGGTGCTCCCAGGGACAAGATCACTAAAAAGACTGAACTCAATCTTTATATATTATTTTATGGCAATATACATTCACTGGCCACTTTAATAGGAATTTGTTCTTGACACTAAGATTCCTGTTCTTGGCTGGCAGGAGTGGAACTTCTACTGTTGCATGCTGAGACGCTTTTCTGCTCACCATAGTTGTAAAGAGTTGCTATATCCTTCCTGGCAGCTCAATCCAATCCGGCCATTTTCCTCTGACCTCTCTTATCAACAAAGCGTTTCCACCCACACTCGCTCAATGTTTTTTTTTGTCTTTTGCACCATTCTGTGCAAACTCTAGAGATTGTTGTATGCAAAAACCCCAGGAGATCAGCAGTTTCTGAAATACTCAAACCAGTTCATCTGGCACCAACACCCATGCCACAGTGAAAGTCACACTTTGAGATCACAATTTTTCCCATTCTGATGTTTGACGTGAACATTAACTGAGGCTCTTGATTTGTAGCTGCATGATTTTATACCGTACATTGTGGTGCTGTCAAGGGATTGGCTGATTAGAGAACTGCATAAAATAGTAGTTGTATGGGTTTTCCTAATAAAGTGGCCGGTGAGTGTACATGGTCAAAATGGTTCGTGTAGGTGTGTGTACACAGGATGCGGCAAATGTATCTTTAACGTGTGTTGCAGGGCAAATGAAGAGATCGCTCAGGTGCGAGCGAGGGCAAATGCGGAGTGTGTGGCGTTGAATGCGAGCCTGAGGAAGGAGCAGATGAAGGTGGAGTCTCTGGACAGAGCACTTGAACAAAAGGTGAACATTTCAACCTTTAGTCAGAAGGTTCTTAGTTAAATCCCGTTATTATTTTTTTATGACTACAGTATCAGTACAGATCCTCTTACACACTGACATGTACAAAGCTATGTACTATAACAATTATTCATTTTAATTCAATTCTAATTTATTTGTACAGCACTTTGAACAGTGACCATCATCAAAAAGCAGTTTTACAGAAAAATATAAATTCTGGATATAAATGTTATAAAAAGTTAGCAATTTTATCCCTAATGTGCAAGTTATATGTGAGACAGAAAGGGTTCTCAAGGTTTGATATTCATTGAGGGTTTTTTTTGTTTGTTTGATAATAATTTAGTTAACTTTATCCAGTTCTTTACTTTTTGAGTATTAAAAACTGTTTATTTTGGGAGCCAAGAGAGCAAAATTGGCGGTGCTGTCTGAGTGGGAGGGGCATACGCTGTCTCTCCTGTCAATCACAGTGACACTAGGCAATTATGCACATCTGTGAGCTCATGAAGCAGCTTTGGGGCCAAAAGGTTGCCGGTTCAATTCCCTGGACCAGCAGGAATGGCTGAAATGCCCTTGAGCAAGGCACCTAACCCCCACCTGCTCCCCAGGCTGCTCTGGGTATGTTGTGCATCGCTCTGGATAAGAGCATCCGCTAAATGCCATTAATGTAATGTAATGTATGTGGAAGAGGGCAGATAACACTTTCCTCTGAGTGTGCCTTTTATGCTGCCTTTGTGAAGCAGGTGTTAGGCTTCATCCTATGGTAGCTTTGGGAATTGAGGAGAAAATCCAAGAAAATTGCGCAATACTGACTTCTTAACCACACAAAAAAAATTGGCAATCCTCATTCATTCATTTATTTATAGGCCATGATTCCATTCCTTACTCTTCTCTTTTCCCTCTCTGTTTTTGTTCAGAATCAGGAAATCGAGGAGCTCACAAAGATCTGTGATGAACTCATTGCCAAACTTGGCACAACAAACTGAACACTGAGCACCCTGGGGTTTCAACTTCGAGCTTAAGTCCTGACTGAGCTCCGCCTTCCTTCACACTGCTCCGCCTCCAACCTAGTCCTGCATGTCTGGATGTTTCTAACATCCAAAGCATGGAATTGCAACATCAGCTCAAGTAAAGCACCTGTAATAGAGACTTTTTAGATTCAGAGGCGCTAATATGGCGGTCTGCACGTATCGTCAACGCTAGCTGCAGTTTCTACACGAGTCATGAATCTGAATGCGTTTGCTCTTTGTGACGGCTCTGCTTTTGGATGCAGTGTATTTCATCCATGAGGCGAACGTGTGTGTGTATCGTCCATTTGTGTGTGTGTGAAAGAGATCCTTTCCTTATAGTACCTGCACTTTGTAATGTGTGTGTGAGAGAGAGAGAGGATGACTGTATTTTCCAGACTATAAGACCTTTTTGTTTTTCCACCCAATCCCATCTTTTGGCATCAAAATCAGAGTTGTCATGGCAACCAAAAGTACAGATCATGCCAAGAGAAATATTATTAAGCATAACTGCTAGGAGGGGGCGGCACGGTGGTGTAGTGGTTAGCGCTGTCGCCTCACAGCAAGAAGGTCCGGGTTCGAGCCCCGTGGCCGG
>JAOPUC010000002.1:34250573-34263444 GCA_027564185.1 Cephalocassis borneensis
TAGAGAAGCTATAAAACTGACCTTCCTTTGAGCAGATTGAGTTTCTGGAGCATCACATTTGTGGGGTCGATTTAAATGCTCAAAATGGCCAGAAAAATGTCTTGACTATATTTTCATTTTACACCTTAGGATGGTAAAGTGTGACTTTTTTCCATGGAAAACACAAAATTGTCTGGGTGACCCCAAACTTTTGAATGGTAGTGTATTTATTAATGCATATATTTGAACATGAGTAAGTAGACAGATGCCTGTCTTGATTGCAGAATGCTTGTGCACCTCCTTTCGCTCACATCAAATCTACCAGCATTTGTGTGCTTAAACCAGCAGAGCGCATTCGGAGTATGGCCATCTTTCAGTTGTCGCTCATTGAATGCCTGATGTAAGTGACTTTAAACTGCTGTCAAAATCCAACCTGCCAGTCATGCTGCATTTTGATTGAGACTAATGTCCATGTGCTGGAGTTCAGTTTGGAATTGTGCACCAGTATGCTATTTAAGCAAAGATGTGAATAAAGGTCCATTCCAAATGAGGCACGTGTTAATGAGGTGGATTTTTGAGTCATTGCACCTCTTTTTAATATTTGGTACCTTGTCTAAAGCATCTGCTCAGTGGTAGGGCTACAAATAGAGTTCTGAAGTAAGAGTTTGGATTAATCTAGGATGGCTACAAATTAAATTGGGAAATTAAGGTGAATTGCAGCACAGTACAAGTATCTTTTTGTTTATAGCCGGTGCAGGGTTTCCAATATGTTTCTATCCACAAATATGACTCACTGGTAATGTCACTCAGTGTCCCACAATTAGTCATTGACTGTTTGGACAATGGCTCGGTCTTTGTTTTATTTGTATAGTGCTTGATATCTGAGAAGTTGCATTGTCACGTCCTGTTCCTTCAATAATCCTTTACATTCTGTTGGACAATATTAAGATGGATGACTAACACTGGTTCTTAATTCAAACCCTAAAATCAGGTTTTACTTTAAGAAGCTGTGGTTTTGTCCTTCCAGTGTTCAGCTTCCTGTTCAATGAGAAATGTGGCTACAGTGCAGAGCGTCTGCGGTTGAGCAAGCGGAGGGACTCTGTGGAGAGTACAGCTGGAATGGCCTTTCTGTTGGCTGCTGATCGGGTCCAGACTGGAAGTTACATATGCCTTGATTACATCATTGGTGACATGGGCATCTCACATGGCCGTCACTACTGGGCTTTCCGTGTGGAGCCAAGTTCTTATATGGTTAAAGTGGGTGTAGCATCAGACTCTAAAATGAGGGAGTGGTTCCACAACCCCCGTGACACCAGCAGCCCAAGGTGAGTGTGTGTGTGTGTGTGTGTGTGTGTGTGTGGGACATCCAGTGTTACTTCTGTTAATTAACTGGGAGTTTGTGTAAATTTAAGGGAGAATGCAATACTTGACACAGCTCTTATGCTGGTCAGTTGTCTGATATTATGGAACACTTTGGATAATTGATGAAAGAATGGTAATTAAAGGGCCAGCCCTGGTCCTGAGTAGTTCTGACCCTTTTTCTCAAGTAGTTAACTCTGCATTTCACTTCTGATTGTTTTCTTGCCATTTCCCCTTGTTGGAATCTGTTTTGACCTTGAAGGCCATTCCATGTCTATCAGCTAATATGAAGGTCATAAGTTGAGCCCTGGGAAGACTGATGTAATGAAGCAATATAATGGCAACAGAGCATAACTTGCTCTGAAATCATTGTGATCTGATGCAGTATCTTTTAAAAAATGGTGGATGAAGCGGTTTTGTGTTCATGGATGAGATTCAAACATGTCTTCATATTCATTTTGTACAGGGTGGCATATGGTGCAGCAGGTAGCTTTGTCACCTCAAAGCTCCAGAGGCCCCAGTTTGATCCTGAGCTCAAGTTACTGTCTTTGTCAAGTATTTCCATGTTCACATGGGTTTTCTTGCAGATTTTCTGGTTTTCTCCCAATTATTTATTTAAAAAAAAAAAAGCTACTCTAAATTGTCCCCTACATGTTTTGCCTGTGGTACCTTTGATGGATTGGTATGTAAGGGATGTTTTGCTGCCTTGCACCCACTATTCCCAGGACCCTGACCAAGATAAAGCAGTTGGATGAATAAATGGTAATGAAATGTAGAGCCTAAGTTTAGTCAACCTTCATGTCAGAAAAGCCCCATCAGCCAGTCCTGGGTTAAAACTGAGCTAAGAAAGTTAGCTATCTGAGGAGAAGGGTGAAGACTTGGTGTGGGTGTGACTTGAAATGCTATTCATTTTAATTGGTGCATTTGATCTGTTGCTTCAAATAGTTGGAACTAGTCCAAGCCAACTGGTTCCTGTTGAGCGAATCTTATGCCATTCTCATTTTTCTAGGTATGACCATGACAGTGGGCATGACAGTGGCAGTGAGGACACGTGCTATGAGGTCTCTCAGCCCTTCACTCTGCTCACAGCAGGCATGGGTAAGCTCTTTATTCCCAAAGTGTCCCACGCTGCAGCCGCAGGAGACCATGGCAGCCGTGTTCTGCCTCTGCCTCAGCGAATCGGCATCTGCCTCGACTATGATGCTGGCCGTGTCTTTTTCTACGATGCTGACTTGATGCGTTGCCTCTACGAGCGTCAGGTGGACTGTTCCGGAACAATGTACCCTGCATTTGGCCTCATGGGGGGTGGAGCCATCCACCTAGAGGAGTCAATCACAGCCAAGCGCCTCTCTTACATGTGAAATGTCAGAGTTGATTTGCTGAACACTATTCTATTGGCTTTTGTTGTCCCTGGCTTCTCAAGTCATATGTAGCAATCTTTGAAAACACTATTTTGGTGCACTATTTTAGTTGAAGAGCCACAAGTAACCTGCAAAACCATTGGTTCAGTGCCTTTTAGGAGGCCAATTAGGCAGGTGTTTGTCAGCACTTGTACACATCAGGGGTAACAAGTCACACGCGTGCAGAAGAACACATTATACCGTAACAGTGCAAAGTTTTGCAGATGTCACCTAGTTGCTGTTCTTGTGAGAAATTTAATGATTCTGATGTTGCAGATGAGTAAGTTAACCATCACTCACTAATACCTGTGCACTAATAACTGGCTTTGAAAACTGTTCTGATTTGTCTTAACACTGCTTGTGCAGGCTTTTTTAAATTAAGAAATTTAAGAATCAGAGCTAATAAATAATTTGCAATGAAATCGAATCTATTCTAAACAGTCTGTCTTAAAACTCCATGGAGGTGCACGCTTGCTGTGGATTGTCATGTGTATAAGGACACCTTGTCGTGATTGTAATTAAATGCAGCATTGAATGAATAGCTTTTGGATTTTGAATGTATTTTTGTTTTTTGTTTAAATGCAGAGTAGCATTTGAATCACAGCTGTGCTGCTAGGTTTTAACCAGGGTATGAGTACAGACACTGATTCAGAAGGTGATTTTGGTTTAATAAGCACCATCATAGCCAGTGCAAAAATGACAGGAGGGAAACTGATCTGGCCTTTAGTGAAGGATTACAGATTTGCTGCAACATTACTGGCTATAAAGGGACTTAAGTGGAGTAACAGTAAATGGAGTGGGATTGTGATGCGATTCCTCAGGTACTCACCCTTTGGGCTTTCTCGTACCTACCTCTAAGTCCTGAAATAATTGGCACTGGTTTTCTACCGAGTTTGAGGTGGTGGTATAGCATGTGCCTATTCACTAAACCTCCAAAGGGTTTGTTTGCTTCTTAACCTGGAACCCTATGCGTTACCAGATCGGAGCATTTTATTCTAACATTAAGTCTCAAGTTGTTGGAACTGCTTTGATTTAACTCCAAACGGTTTTTTTTAACGCATTTTCAAATTTAAATGCTTTTTTTCAATTGTTTTCCTACTTGGTGTACTTTTATCGTAGCATAAAACCTTTATGAAAGGAACCTTTTTTTTTTTTAAAGAAAGCATGATCACGTTCTAACAAGTCTTTTATTTCCTCACCTAATAAATTTTAAATGTGTCCTTAGAATTTCAGTAGAAATGGATTTTTGTGATAATAAAATGTGAATGGTGGTATTGTCACATCACAAAATGGTGAAATAATGGTACGCTCTTCCAGTGGTCACTTTTATTGACACTAATTTTCACATTTATTTCCACAGTGGATTCAAGGGAGAATCTATGCACATGAGTTTAGTTTCTGGCTTGTGTTCTTACCAAGTTGCAATGTCTGTCACGGAGTGTAATGGTAACCAACAAGAAACCATTTTGTTCCCTGTACATGTTAAACTGTTTCCTCTCTTGGGGTGGTGGTTCTGTTTTCACTCATCACTTTTGATGTAGACTTAGTGGTAGAGTATGAGGATACTGTGAGTTGTACTTCTTAAACAGGTCATGATGTCTTTCAGTGGCCATTTTAATTCATCTTAAAGATAGCACTTTATAGCATGTTGAGTCTCATGGTGTGGTGCAGGTGTGTGTGAAGTAGTGTGCAATATAATTTCCTCCACAGTGCGTACTGTACAATGAAAAATGAGCTGTAGTGACCTTGCTTGTTGTGATAATGCTTTAATGAAAACGAAAAGGTGTCTCTTGTATTTATATTGCTTGTGTTTTCATTTACCATGTCGGGTTTTGATAAAATAAAGGTTGAAATTGGGATTGGTTTCTTCTACTTATTGATTAAGGAAGAGGCAGGTCGCAGCTAACGGTTTCTCATCTACTAAAGGAAACTTCTTGAAACTCTTGTGGTGGATCAATCACTAATTTTAAGTTGTAAGCTTGTTTTTTTTTCTGCTTCAATCTACCTCTAGATCATCCGGACTGTAATGGCATTGTAACCCATTGTAATGCAGCAGCGACACCCTGTGGCTTTCAAAAGAATTACACCCTCACTAAGATGTTCTAATGCAGATTACCTCACGGGCCAAACCACACACAAGTTTCCCTCATTCTAAAGTCCCTTCCCGTGATCTTCCCAGGCAGTCTCCTGTCCCAGTACTAACCAGGCCCTTGAGGTGTATTGGGTGGCGCCGATCTCCATTTCAGTGGCCCTTGCCTATTATACAGCTGGGGTTACAGTGGGCAGCTAGTCCTCTGGTAACCGTTGCACTGCAATTTAAGTCATCATTCATGATGTCCTTGGGAAAATACTGTTGCACACTGCAACATATGAACATGTACATAGTGTCGCTGAGAAAGTGAGCGTCACTAGCGTTCCGTGTTGCTGTGGAATTCTGTTCTTCAAATTTCTTTATCACAGCTTTGTTGAATACTTGACTCTGCTGGGTCAATTACAGCTTTCTCTGGTCTGTTGCATCTGAATAAACCAAGCGATAATTTTTTTTTTTTTTTTTTTTGTCAAATTACCAAGTAGCTGTGCAGTAAGCTGGATAATGGAGTGAGCCAGCCATGATTGTGAAATAAACCCCTTCAGGGTGATTCAAGATCCTTCCACATCACATACTGCATCATGCTGTCAGGGTGCAATAATAACCAGCTAACTGTACATTATCCCTTCGTCTTACTTGTTCCACATTGCTGTTGGATTCTGACTTATTTTTCCCAGAAGGTGTTTATTAATTTTTGATAACGGCAGCTCTGGCCCTCGTTCTGGCTGCAGGGCAAATCTCAGGGTTGTATTCATGCACTCTAATAGCCTGTTATCGTTACTATAGTAACCACTTCACAGGGGCTTGTTTGGCATGAAGACTAAAAAATGAGCAGATTACAAATGTGTTATTTAAAAAAGGCAGGTATGTGTTAATATATACACAGCTTTCTGTAAGATATGATATGGGGTGTTAGCAGCATAAAAATCCATCAATAATCTGATTGATAGCTGAATGGGAATAAATAAAACTCAGGTAGATAGATTACACCCGAGTCAGAGTAGAGTTACCTGACTGAGGACAATCCGATTGAACTGGGGGAATCATTTTAATCATCCACTAAATAAAAAGATCATAGCCATGTTAAGTCAAGTCAGTTCATTTGTGTTGTGCTTTTAACACTAGGTGTTGTCACAAAGCAGATTTACAGAAGAATAAAGACTTTAAATGTATGAACCTAATAAATTTATCCCTAATGAGCAAGTCTGAGGTGATGGTGGCAAGGAAAAACTTCCTCAAATGACATGAGGAAGAAATTGAGAGGAACCAGACTCAAAAAGGAACCTATCCTCATCTGGGTGATAACAGCATGATTTTGCAGCATTAACTTGCTGTTATAATGGTGATTATATATAAAATCTCACAAAGTACAACTGTGTAACCATGAAATTCATTCTAGTTTTAGCATGAGGTCTATTTTGTTGATGTGATCAATTGTTCACTAATGGAGACGTGAGAGCAAAATGGTTCATAACTGCAGTAATAAGTTATCATGGTAATTACAGTCCTAAGCCATCGTAGCAAAACTCAGTGTCCAGAGCATCATCGAAGCCAGGGGTTTTCAAACTGTGAGAAAGTGCGCTTCCCCTCATATAAAAGCAGCTGAATCCCACCACCACCCCTCACACATGTACAATTATTAGCCTATTATTGTTGTGGTTACTAGTGTCTATGTTCCACTCAGGCATAAAACATGTTACAACAACAACAAAAAAATCAATTTTATTTTTTAAGCATTTTCTAAACCAAATATCTTTCTTTTTTAAAAAACATTTTAAACTTTTTTAGAACACACCAAACATCTTACATTTACCCAAACTTATGCTTAAATTGTGGGTCACCATTACCTCAAAATACTTCATCCAGTTGCAATACAATCGGCCTAGAGTTCAGTAACTAAACTGAAAGCAGACTCTAGCTTTACTCAAATAACCTCAGTTCAACAAAATCATCCATTTCAAGGCCTTTTGTGCAATTTAACTCAAGTCAAATATTTTTTGAACACATCAAAGTCAGTCCAAATGAAATAATTTCCCCCCCATGTGCAGCGCTCCTTTTCTAAATCGCTCAACATCGTACGTAGCCTATTTTAGATTGCTATCTTCCTCGTTCCTACTTTACTGGGAACAATGAGTCTGTGTCTTTGAGGTGGACAAGTTTTTGATGCAGGGATGCATTGTAGAAAGGAACAATCGTAGATCATCCTCTACCTGCAGCCTTGACCGGTGCTTGTTTTTAATCGTGGTCAATGCGGAAAACTCGCACTCACACAGGTAAGTAGAACGGGATGAGCACTTTTATAGCCTTTTTGGAGAAGTGGGGGATTTCGGTCTCCACAGATAGCCAAAAGTGTGCAAATGACACTTCACTCATCTTTTGCTTCAAGTCCATACTCAAGCTCAGCTCAACTAGGGCCTCTTCTTCTTGCATAGTCAGTCCATCACGGGCTGTCACTGGGAAAGAAAATGGATTTCTCTCTCACCGATTTGCCAAAGTGATTTGCTGTATAGAGACCAGTTGCAGTCCTGCCCTACTCACGACATCTTCCAAGGTTGGAAACATTTCCACAGACCCCCGTTCAACATGAGCACACCACAGGTCCAACTTTTTCCTGAATGCAGAAACTTGGTCGTGTGCTAAAAAGGCATGGCATTCCTGTAGAAAAGTGTTCAGTATGTTTATACGGTCAAAAATATCAGAAAGATTGGCTAACATTGCAACCCAGTTCATGTCTGTCATGTGCTTCACCAGTGGGGAGTTGATTTCAGCAAGGAAGAGAAGGACTTCACGCAGAATCACACAAGCGTGTGAGGTCCTTGCCCTGGGAGATCCACTGAACTTTGGAGTGCAGGGGCAGCTGCTGGCAGTGGGTGTCCATCTCATTGCAGAGGATGGAGAAGAGACGGGCTTTCATGGCACGTGATTTAATTAGGTTTACAATTTTTACTGCCTCATTCAGGACTGTGAGCAGCTCTTTGGGCATCTTCTTGGTCGCCAAGGCCCGGTGATGGATGATACAGTGTGGCCAGACAGCAGCGGGCGCAACTGCTTTCACCAGACCACTGTGACGACCTGTCATCGCTCTTGCACCATCAGTACATGTTCTACAACAGCGGCCCCAATCGATATGAGACTCCTGAACAAAATCATTCAAAGACTTGAAGATTTCTTCTGCTGTAGTGCGAGCTGGCAGAGAATGACAAAACAAAAACTCCTCCTGGATACTGAGTTCTTTAACATAGTGCAAGTACACCATTAGCTGAGCACAGTTAGTAACGTCTGTCGATTCGTCCAGCTGAACAGAGAAGAAAGGGTTGCCACGAGTACCATCCAGCACCTGTTCCTTCACATCAGGATAGGATTGTCAGACACCGCAACACCATGCGATATGAATGCTTCGGTTGCTTTTGTATTTACAGTGCTTAATGTCTCAATTACTTTCTTCTGTGAATGGAGTTCCTTTAGCTTTCTATCAAAAAGCTCCTGTGGCTTGGCCACCAAACTCGGGTGCTTGGTCTCAACATGACGCCGCAGTTTTAATGGTCTCATGCTGTCATTAACTAGTACCTCTTTGCAAATAACACACTGAGGTAGTGGCGCATCATCTGGGCCAATACATGAAAATCCAAACTTTAAATAATCAATCAATCATTGTTATACTTCCTCCGTTTTCTACTTGTACCAGACTCTCTTTCCTCTCTCACTTTAGGTATTATAAATTTATCCATATCTCTAACCATGCATACTTTGAGTTCGCTAACCAGATGTTTACTAATTTTCCGCTATTTTCCCCCCCTCATGCTGCACCTCCCCTGAAGTTCTTTGGCGGCCCCCAGGGGAGGCACGCCTCACCTTCTGAAAACCGCTGGTTTATTGGATGTGGCTCACACAGTTTTTTTGAGGTTAGCCTTGAAAGCTATGAATATGATCATTTATATTCTTTAACATAAACACTAGTAGGCCCTATTTTTTGAGAAATACAAAGGCCTACAGAGCACAAAGAGGCTATTAGAAATACCGGTAATCTTTTATTACTTTTTACTGAGTGTATTAATTTAACATTTAACCTAATTGGCATAATGAATACTAATTACATACTAATTTGTATAATTTTTGCTATTTTTTCAAACTTTGTATTTAGTATACGACCGTCTATGTGCCTGCCAATTTCCATGTAAATGTCTTGAAAAACAGAAAAGTTATCAAGAAAAAACTTTTGATCTCATTTGTTCAGGAGGCCCATTTTGGACCATGTCATCCTCAAACATAATGTGACAACAGTTTTCTAAAAATTAAGCCGTTTTCCCAATCTTTGATTTGTAATATCTTAAGACCGGATAACCATTTTCATTCTGTAAACAATATGTTGTTCTACATTCAGTTCTGAATTCAATTTGGATTGAATTTTCACCTGATATGCCAACTATTTACTCATTCATGCTGCACTTTACTACTACTGCCCTGTCTGGTTAGACTCTAAATTGATTTTCATTGTACTAATACTTGTGTTCTGTGTCATGAAAAAGTTATCTAATTTACCCGAATAACCCTCAGTACTGATCAGATGTACTGAGGAGTAAGAGCAAAGACGTCTCCCATACTGTACCGTGAAAATGGCTGATGTCAAACAGCATTCCCTCTGGATTCTGAAAAATATTCTCCACTTTTTTCCTTGAAAAATCAAGTTTGAGTGAATTCTTCACTTTTTCTTATTTTTTCTTCACTTAGTCTGTATTTGTTCTTAGTTACTGACATACCAAAATAGACTTAATACAGGTTTATACCAATCAAGCTGGCGTAATTCAAATATTTGTACAGGCTTCTCCATTACATGTAAAATTTGGGCTCCACTCCAGTCTCTAATAAGACAGACTTGATTTTGGGCTCCCTATGCACCATCAACCTAAAATAAACCTCTTTAATTTGAGCTTACTTAAGGTTATTTTACCATGGAATTATTCAAAAGAGGTATGAAGACTCCCTTTAGCCTTTACTTCAACACAAACCTTGATTTACAATTGAACAGAGTTGAGAAGAATCTCAGAACAACCAACAGTGAAGGAATTCAAATTTCCCATCGATTTACGAACCGAACACAGAATGACACTGCATTTTGCATCATACGTTCACCACGGGAACTCAACACGCCATGCCGCCCAAAACATAGCTCCCTTCAGTCGCTTGTCAGCTGACAGCACTTTCACTTTGGTGTTTTGTAACTGACCCCTGTATTACTGACACTGTCTGATGTGCTCGGGGACAGTCGGGGCTCTGAGTTTGCCTCCCCGTGGCTGTTTCAACCCTTAAATCATCTTCAGTGCTTGAAGAAGCTTGCTCAAAAAGCTTTGTCAGTTTAGATTGCACCATTGTTTGATTCACGCAGAGATAATTACACCACCACACCAGGCTGATTAAGTAGAATGGGCACGATAGAGCGATACAAATTTAGATTCAACATCACACCGTTCCATTGGCTCTTGGTCGGCTTCACTTAATACGACTATCTGATGGTACATACTTGTATCCCCTGTGCCGAAAACAGCTGAAGCGAGGTCAGAAGAGCAAACCCAACAGTGTTCACTGATTATTTTGTAATGCGGTAGTTTTTAGAACTAAAAGCAGTAAACTACCATATGAATCGGTAGAGTTGGCAAGTATGCTAATGGCACTGTGTACTTTGTTGTCTGCGGCTGCATGCTCCTATTATTCTATTCAGCTTGATTTTGTGCCCTTGCAAATATTTTGCTCATACACAAAGAGCTCCACTTTTAGGCAAATGTCTAAATATGTAAATAATCGAATGATTAAAAAGCTGATGCAGTGAGCTACAAAATTATTGGTACCTTTGGAAGGAAAAATGGGTTAAAATAGTATGAAAAATGTATAGTTAATTTCATTTCACATTGAAAATGAGAGAAATTTAGCCTTTATACTTAGAAAAATATATATGCTTGTTTAAAAAATGTCTCACAAATGTTGTCATCCCTGCATTTAATACTTTGTGGAACCTCCCTTTTCCAACAAAACAGCACTGAATCTTGATGCGTGATGAGACTGAAGAATACAAAGTAAGGAATCCAAGGCTGCTCCTCAATACAGAATCTCTCCAGATCATCCAGTATCCTAGGTCATCACTTATGGACTCCATTCCCCTGCTCAACCACAGGTTTTCAGTGGGGTTTAGGTCAGGGGAATGGCATGGCCATGCACAAAGTTTGATTCTGTAGTCACAACCATTTGTGTGTGGATTTGCATGTTTGAATGCATCGTTATTCTGTTGGAATATCCCACTGGTCAATTCTTGGCTAAGGCAGCTAAATTTTCATTTAAAATCTTCTAGTACTTCATGGTGTCCCTGATAAAAACCTAAAAGGATTCAATCACATATCCTCTACCATACTCTGCAGTGGGCATTATGTTCTTTTCTGTACAACTATCCCTCTTTTTTTTTTTTTTTACACTAAACCCACCCTGAAATTTGTTGCTGGAAAAAAAAAACTCTCATCTGGCCACAGAACCCATTCCCAATCAAAGTTCCAGTTGCATCTGGTGAACTCTAGGCACGTCCACTTGTGGGTAGATGAATGAAGAGGCTTTATTTTGACATATCTTCCAAATAATTTTCATCCTCCTCGCTGTACATGGGGCAAATTAGAATAGTGTCCTCTTCCAGGAAGGTTTATTAGTGCTCTAACTACTTTATTAGCCAAATTATTGAGCTGAAAGCCCATTTCCATAAAAGTTGGGATATTTTCCAAAAAGCAATAAAAACAAAAATCTTTGTCAGTTCACGTGAACCTTTATTTCACTGAAAAAAAGTAAAAATTAGAGATTTTCAATAGTTTTACTGACCAACTTAATTGTATTTTGTAAATATAAACGAAGTTAGAATTCGATGCCTGCAACACACACAAAAAAAATGTTGGGATGGAGGCATTATTACCTTTGTGTTGCATCACGTTTCCTTTTAATAACGCTTTTTAATCATTTGGGATCTGAGGATAGTAACTGTTGCAGATTTGCAGTTGGAATTTTGTCCATTCTTGCTTGATACAAGACTTCAGCTGCTCAACAGTTCGTGGTCGCCGTTGTCTGATTCTCCTCTTCATGGTGCGCCATACATTCTCAACAAGAGACAGATCTAGACTGGCAGCAAGCAGATCAGTCAGGCAAATGCACTCTGTCTATGAAGCCATGCTCTTGTAGCCCGTGCAGAATGAGGCTTGGCATTGTCCTGCTCAAATAAGCATGGACTTCCCGGGAAGAAATGTCGCCGTGATGGTAGCATGTGTCTCTCTAAAATCCCAATATCTGCCCCAATATGAAGTGTTACCTTCACAGACATGCAACTCACCCATGCCGTGGGCACTGATGCACCCCCCCCCATACCATCACAGATGCTGATTTTCACACCTTTCTTTGATAAACTGGACGGTCATGTTCAGCTTTGGCACTGAGAACCCAATATCCGGTTTTCCAGAAAAAAAGCTGAAATCTGACCACAGCACATGTTTCCATTGTCTATCAGTCCATCTGAGATGAGTTCAGGCCCAGAGAAATTGACAGCATTTCTGCATAAGATTGATGAATGCCGTCCTCCTTGCATAATACAGTTTCAGGTTGCATTTCTGGATGCAGTGGCGGACTGTGTTAAGTGACAATGGTTTTCTGAAGTATTCCGGAGCCCATGTGGCTATATTTGTCACATTAGCATGACGGTTTCTCATGCTACGCACATTCAACAGTGGTTTCCGACCTTGCCCATTACACACTGAGATGTCTCTGAATTCCCTGAATCTTTTCACAATATTGTAGAATCTGAAAGACCTTGCATTGAGAAATGTTGTTTTTGAATTAACTAACAATTCTCTCATGAATTTTGCCACAAAGGGGTGAGTCACAACCCATCCTTATTTGCAAAGACTGAGCCTGTGGTGCTGCTCCTTTTATACCCTCTCCTGTTACCAATTCATCTCATCTCATTATCTCTAGCCGCTTTATCCTTCTACAGGGTCGCAGGCAAGCTGGAGCCTATCCCAGCTGA
>JAOPUC010000002.1:36430609-36443040 GCA_027564185.1 Cephalocassis borneensis
TTCTATTGTACTGCTTGCAACATGGGTGTGAGGAGCTTTTCAAGCAATATGGAAAAAATTACTCCTGAAAAACATCTCGTACCCCACCTTTAACTTTTTAATCCACTTGTCCAGTCGGACAAGCAGCAAGATGTTTCACTTGTCCTGACCATGTATTAACTTGCCATGACCAGAATCTTTTTATTAGTATGTATTTACTAGTTCAGTGGAAGGAAAGTGGTTAACAAAGTTTTTTTTTTTTTTAAATCAAAAATAAGGTAATCATTGTTTTAATGATTTATAATTTTTCAATAAAACTCAAATTTTAACTGTAACAATAAACAAAAACTATCCAATGCCCCATTATGGTGTATGTGTTGTTGTAACCCATTATCTGAAATGCAATTTTAAGAGTTAGACTCACCCAAATTCAAAGCTTTTGGAGGAAATATAGTTAAATCTTGATTAATCCAGTAAAACTTGAAGTATAAATTAATTTAAAGAATTGAAACAAAAAGAAAACAAGGTGGACAAGATAAGGGTGACAGAATCATGTTGTGAATGAAAATAAACTGAGAGTGAGTTTGGCACTGTCATAAAATTCCCATGAAATACTGTATTTTACGATATTTGTGATCGTTAATGTGTACTATACAAAAGAAACATACAATGAATGTCCGAATTAAATAAAGATTCACCACAGATATTTATTTTATTGAGGTATTTGATCACCGTTTCTCCGATTTCAATTAATCCAGAGTTTAATAATGTATAATTAAATATTAAAACGTGGTTAGTTTTAAATTTGCACCTGCTGTACTCAGCTTCCCCAGAATTTCATAAACCATAACACAGCCGGATCACTGAGGGGACAGAACTAGTTTTGTTGGAACTTTATAGATGTAACTCTTGAATAATTACTATAAAAATGGTGATTTTCAACAAATATTCAGCTTGACCTATCGGACAGGCAGATGCCGATTTAACTCATCCAGACCAAACATTTGGCTGTCCTGGACAGTCGGACTGCCATTTTTATATAGACACCTCCACACACACACACAAAAAAAAAAAACAATGCAAGTTAATCAAAATAATTTTAATTTTGAACCGATTCGTCATTTTGACACCATGCATCAAGTCAGCGGGAAAAACTGGCAGTGACGTCATTGGAGTGAAATATCGGAAAATGTGTTACTCAGGTCTGCAGTGTATTTCCTATGAAAAATATGAGCTTTTCAACATGAGAAGATAAGCTTCATATCTTCAAGCTAACATGTGATTTTATTATATAGATACATTTCATAAGCAAAAAGTACCAAAATTTATGAAAATTAATCAATTTCCTCACAAATGAGGATATTGAAAAATATGTCCTGGATGTAGTTCATATGAAAATATGAGTGGCATATTTCCCAGTAAAGCACTCGTGTCTATGTAATATATATGCAGATAAAATACTAGTAAATCACTACTATCAGTGCTAAGTTGCTATCACTCCAGGTGACCTTGATGAACTCCCCTTGACTGTGCAGATTTTACTATAACAATTTTCTAAAAACTTTAATATAAATTTTATTTCAGTTAGATTTTTTTAATCATCTCCTAACATCTGGAATCTGTTACATACTTAGCAAGGCAAGAATAGGTAAGAAGAGTGTGATGTAGTGGAGGTCTTTTATAGGGTACACATGTATGGTCTTGGTCATGAGGTAATGACTTTGTTAGTGCTCTGTTAGTAAACAACTGCATGAGAAAATCATGCTAGTTCTGAAAGCAAAATGCCCTGGTGGTCCAGAACATAAGGAACTAGAACACAATATCACAATGGTATTCCCTAGTTACCTAAAAAATTTCAGTTTTATAATGCTTTGGTCCAAATAGGGAATACTTCTCCATGTTTTCCTTTTTTCTGCTAACATAATAACCCATCTGAATGTCTAACACCATCAATGAAGACACTCCTCATTCATGAGGTTTTTCTTCTGTTATTCCAATAGGGTTTTTTTCCCCTCACATTCAACTTTTAATGTCAACTGAGTCCTGCATTCCTTTACTGCTTTGCATGAATAAACAGACAGCCTCATCAAATGGAAAGCCAGTTCTGTCATGTTTAGGAGTGTTCTGCATTATTTCTTCTCTTCATGTGGGTGGCAAAGTCTGAAAGAAAACTGAATGGGTGGTTCTGGGGTTTTCTGCTGCCTAAATTCTGTCCTGTCATTAATGGCCCCATTGCCCAATCCACTGCCATCTCTTGATCAACCGCACCAGCCTGGCTCACTTACAATCCCACATCAGAGGACAGTGCGTTTTTTCAGTCCTTGAGCAGTAGGGTTCTGAGGCTAAGCAGTAATGGCCATGTGTCCTGTCTCCATTATAGCCATCTTTAGCTTTAACTTTCTATTTCTCTCTCTCTTTTCTCATTGTTTCTCACAATGCTTCCCTCGTCTTTTCTTTCTTCATGTTCCTCATGCATGGTAAAAAAATTACCATGTGTGAAAGAATACAATAAACTCTACTCTGGAACCAGTTTCAAAAATGTTAAAGTACTTGAGTGTAAAAGATGACTGCTGTTAAATGCCTGTCTTAAACAGAATTTGCTGTGCCATCTAACTTCAGAAGATGAGGGCAGTATGGTGCATGCTCTGGAGAAACATAGCAGCTTCCCACCTCAGCAGTATTACTCAGCAAGTCTTAAAAAGGTGAAGAGATCACACTTGGTTCATCCGCTTCAGTTCTTGTATAGTTATTTAATAAATAGTAATGGACATCCTGGTTTTAATCATTAGTGTTGTAGCTTGGTGTATGATTGTTCAGTAATGGTATGTAGTTTTTTCTGCTGCAGATGGTGGCATTACTGACAACGGAGGTCAATATTAGTCATGTCACTCCAGCAGCCTCTTTAAAAAGGTTTGTAGCATTCAGCACATTCATTTGTGTCAGTATTTGGGCATGAGGTAAGGCCAATTCACATCTAAAACATCATTAGTCGTGCTCTGTGTGTGTGTGTGTGTGTGTGTGTGTGTGTGTGTGTCTTGCAGCACGAATATGCTTACTGAAATATTTTAATCCACACCAGCTCCTTAAGGCGTGCAACGTGTGCCCTTCTGTGCTGCGGTTTTGTTTGTTTAATGTTTGTTCCATCAGCTTTGTTGTTGTTCATACAGGTGTTAAATCTTCAGTTAAAAACAGGCTTAAAACAAATTCCTGCCAGAAACACTTACAGATCAGATGTCAAGTTTGCATGATCAGAGCAGACAAGCTCCTGCTTTCTACAATATTCTTTTTAAATCGCATTGTCCAGTATATTTACACACGACACTGCCCCATTCATACTGTCTTAATCACATCTCCTGTATCATGTGTTTTTATTGCAGGTGCATGTTTGACAACATCCATTCTTTATCAGTAGCTTGTGTCCCCTTGGTCACGTGTCCTGAGGTGACACCTCTTATTGGTGCACTGCTAAAGCATTGTAATTTGTGTCACTGTTCTTATCTCAGTGAAGAGTTTATAAAAGCAGTTAACACAGCCTGGCTCAGGTACAGCTTTTTTAAATTGGTGTGTTAAATTTTATAGTATATATTATATACATACTGTGTAAAAAAATACACAAAATATACACTGTACAAATTACATACTTAAGGAACCACTTTCTCTCTGTCTTATGTCTCAGTAAGAAGCTGGTGATGGAGGATGTAGCTGTGATGGCTCTGTGGTGTTCTAGCCTGTCCAGCTTACAGCAGGCAGTTCTGCTTCTGCTTGAATGTGTTCTTTCTGACCCGAAAGTGATAGAGAATCTAGAGACAGTCGTCACTGACTCTTTACTGGTGAGTAAACATTATTTCCATCACTGAAACCAATGTCTGGAGGAGCAATTTCTGCTGGACTGAATTGAATTTGAAGGCACTGCTTTCAAGCCATGTTTTAAACCTGTATACCATCATTTACCTCTTCTAAATAGTGCAGGTGTCTTATTTCAAGTACTGTCAAACTTGGTTTACTTGGTTGATTTTGAATTCTGGAAAATGAACCAGTTGTTTTTGTCAGCATGCTGTGTGTTTGACATGGTTATTTTTGATAGCAACAGTCATGTCATAATATTTACACAAACTACTAATGAGTTTCCAGTTGAAGTATTGAAGGTGAGTAACTAAATGACTGGCTCTTCTGAGGAGGATTCATTGTAGTCATTAATTTTTCTTCCTGAGAGAATTGGGAACAACCCCAATGATGAAATTTTATACCATCTATAGTTTACAGGATATGCTGTCTTGACAAGGCCTCATATTCAGTGTACACTCCCAGCATGAGAATGTGTTGGTGAATATCACTATATTAGACATTTAGAGCAAAAGAATTTGTTTATATCTCCTTCCATCTGACTCAATTAACTCAGAGTTACAACATGCTCTCATTTGTTTCCTGAGTAAACATGTCTCTTTTTATTGTAAGAAAATTACAAAAGGCTCAATGAGTGCACCTTAATCTCTCAGTTGTATATTCGTGATTCAGGACTTATTTGACAGATGTCGGCTAATTTGCCAGGCCTCAACTTTTCTGTGCTGGTTTTACCTTTCACAAACACATTGTTTAAACTGCAATCAAAAGTAAGTAAATGAAAAATGAATTTTGTAGCTCTAATCCCCCTCCCTTCCCCAACCCCAGAGTTTAAATCCAATAACAACAAACAGCATCACCCAACATGCTGAGTGCCAAAAAATAATTTTTTTTGGCTGTGCTACAGTTGACTCTCCATGAGATTTTGGGAGATTTATTAGGAAGGACCACTTAAAATGATGATTACGTATGTAACCGCAGTTCTATGAATTTCAAATGTCCATGACGTGTACATGTAGGTCGAGTGTTTGTATCAACAAAGTCACCTGTGGCCTGGGCAATGTATACCCCCTGCCCTGGCACTAAAGGCACGTTCACCCAGGAAGTGACCTCTTGGCAATCTTCTTGCAGTATTCGGAGTGACTGCCAAGCTCTGGCAGTCATCTGAAATTCATAGAACCATGGTTACATATGTAACCATCGTTTTATTTCATTTCTACTGACCGCCAGAGGCAGTGCTTTAAGCACCTGGATGACTAATACCAACAAGGTCGTGAGGAAGACCTACTTGCCCCTTTAAGAGAGCTGTGAAGGAGTAGGAAGAATGGCTGTTGCCACTGGGTTGTGAGAGACCACATTAACCCTATAGAATCTTGCAAATATGTCAGTTGATGTCCAGGATGCAGCTGCACAGATATCTGAAAGAGGAACCCTTTGTAGGGCTACCCATAAAACACACTCCTCGTTGAGTGACCCCTCACATGAGGGATTGGGAGACCACTGCCCCTATAGGCATAGACAGTAGCATCTGCAATCCATTTCAACACCCGCAGTTTGGACAAGGCATGACCTTGCCTTTGCCCTGTATGGCGGACAAACAGTGAATCTAACTGCCGGAAGTCAGCAGTGGTTTGAATATAAGTCTTTAATGCTTGCACTGGGCACACTAACTATGCACTCTGCCCTTGTTAATCCTCTTGAGTTGGGGGCTCAAAAGCTGCCAGACTGAGGGGCTGGTTTGTGCAAGAAGATGAAAAGATCTTTGGGAGAAAGGAAGGGTTAGGCCATAAGGTTACCCCTGTGCCACCAGGATTCCAATGTAGGCACTCTTGGCTCACTGATAAGGCGTGCAACTCGCCTACTTGTCTGGCCGAAGCCATGGCAAAGAGAGAGTCTGTCTTCATAGACAAATATTTCAATTTCAACCTCTCTAGAGGTTCAAATGAGGGTTGGCACAGTGCCTTTTAATACAAAGGGCAAGTCACAAGAGGGTACTGGGTTTCTCTGAAGTGGTCTTAGCCTTTGTGCACCCTTAAAGTATGTCACAAGAGTATGGGACCCAACAGTCATTCCTTCTACCCTGTTATGCATGGCTGAGATGGCAGCTATATAAATCTTGATGGTGGAGGCCACAAGGCCTTTGTCAAGGTGGGACTGGAAAAAGCTGAGAATTACTGGTGTAGAACAGCATGTCAGTTCCTGATCTTTTGCATGGCACCATTCAGAAAAAAATCTTCCATCTGTTAGCATAGAGTGCAGTGGTGGAAGGTGCCTGGGAGCTGTTGATGGTCCGCACAACTGCTGGATTACAGGAGCCTAACAATGGCTCTTGCCCTTCAAAGACCAGACCCAGAGTTGCAGCCATGCTGGGTTCGGATGCCAGATCCCGTTGTACAGGGAGGCACCAGGGCTCCCTGTCCAGTAACCTGTGTAATATTGGGAACCACGCCCTCCCAGGCCATCTGGGGGCTATTGGTAGCACCTCATGATTCCCGTTGAGGATCCTGTGTAGAGTTGGCAGTATTAACAGTAGTGGAGGGAAGGTGTACAGTAGCTGATCTGGCCACACATGAGCCAGCGCGTCTTGGTCCAAGGGGATTGTTGATTTCCCCTAGACAATACCAGAGGGGACAGTGTGTTGCTGCCTGCAAGGCAAAAAGCTCCACCTCCGCCTTGCCACATCTGTTCCAAATCTCTTGTACCACTTCGGGATGCAGCCTCCATTCCTTAAGATGAGGGCATTGCTGGGATAGGAGATCTGTTGTCTTGTTCTGATTGTCTGGTAAGTGTATTGCCCTCAGGCTCAATAGGTGAGTATGGGCCCACAGTAATAGCTGTTGTGCTATCCTTAAGGACTGTTTGGACCTGGTACTCCCCTGGTGGTTTATATGGTAGACCACAGATGTGTTGTCTGTCCTTATAAGGACATGTTTCCCTACCAGTACTGGGAGGAAATGTTTGAGGGCAAGCAGAACAGCCTGTAGTTCCAACACATTTATGTGGTGTTCCTGCTGCCGAGGACTCCACTGGTCTCTGACCGTTCTTTGTTGCCACACTGCTCCCCACCCTGCTAGGGAGGCATCTGTGGCTACAACCTGTCTGCGAGAAGGTATGGGCCCTAAAGGAACAGATAGATATGTTTTTCTCCTCCATAGGTGCAGGCAGCTGGCAGCGACTTTGACCAGCTTGCATCTTTGTTGAGTGGGGTGTAGACAAATATTGTTCACCCAGATCTGGAGAGGCCTCAATGACAGAAGGCCTAAAGCAGGGGTGGGGAACGGCTGGCTTCTGGGCCATATATGGCCCGTGAGACTGTTTGATCTGGCACACAAGATGATTCATAATTACTCGTGCGCACACACACAAAAAAATTGAATCAGAAAAAAATGAGACCTCAATTAAAAAAATAGGCGAGTGGTTGTCTTTCCGGACCAAGGTCAGGGTCCTGAACCCCATATGAGCAGAGCGTGGTCATGCGCAGTCACATCACGTCATTTAGCAGGCAGAGACAGACTTTTTAACAATTTCACCAAAATGTGCCATGGCGAGTATGAAGAAGAAAAAGGTAGATGTGGAATGTCGTGCTTTTCAGGAAAAATGGACAAACAATTATTTTTTCGTAGAAGTAAAAAGCAAGCCAGTTTGCTTAGTTTGTGGGGACGCCCTTGCAGTGATGAAAAAGGCTAATCTGGAGCGTCATTACAGCACCAAACATGCCAAACTGGACGAGCTGAAAGGACAAGTGCTTGTGGGTAAAATTAATGCTCTTCGGCAGAGTTTGGGTGCCCAACAAGCAACATTCACAAGACCTCAAGGTAACTAAGAAAATGTTACACAGGGTAGTTTTGTGGTAAGTGAGCTAATCGCCAAGAAACTGAAACCACATTCAGAAGGGGAGTTTGTGAAGGAGTCCCTTGTCGCTGCCACAGAACTGCTCGTACCAGACAAAGTGAAACTTTTCCAAAGTGTCAGTTTGTCTCGAAGAACCGTCTCCGATCAGATTACTGACATGACACAAGACATTGAGAAAACACTGAAGGATACCGCGAGGGATTTTCAGTTTTTCTCTTTAGCCTGTGATGAGACAACAGACATCACAAATACCGCCCTACTCGCAATTTTTGTGCATGGGATTACAGCAGAGTTTGATACACGGGAGGAAATGCTGTCTTTGCAAGCCATGCATGGCACTACCAAAGGTGAGGATTTGTTTGAGCATATTGTTTTGGCTATGAACAAATTTGACCTGCAGTTTGACAAGCTAAGTGGACTGGCTACAGACGGAACCTTCCTCTGCTTGAGTTCTACAAACTGTATGTGCGTATTTGCATCACTGTTTGGGACAATCTACTGCTGTGAGCAGTTCTTCTCAAAACTGACTCTCCCAAAGAATTGGTTCTGCTCAAGACTGACTGACCCAAATCTGGAAAACCAGCTGCGAGTAGCATCGTCATCTGTATCATCTGACATCAGACGCCTCGCCAAAGAGGCAGTTCCAGCCTTCACTTTAGGTCAGCTAGATATAATAATAATAATATTAATCAATCAATCAATCAATCAATTAATTAATTAATTAATTAATTAAAGATTGAATATTATTATATTGTAGCATCTTCGTTACATAAAATGCTCAATGTGCTTTACATCAGTACATATAAAATCAATAAGAACACACGACTAGAAACAGAGCCTTAAAGCAATAAGAGGTGGATAAAATTTAAAAAGAAAATGGGAAGATTAAAAAGGGATAAAACAAAGTTACACCAAGTTGCTTTTTTATTTGAATAGCATGAAAGAAAGCTAAAATAAATGGGCTGCATCTTAAAATTTTCATCAGAAGTTATGGGTTAAATTTAGTTTGGCCCCCATAGGATGTTATAAAACTCAAAATGGCCCTTGATAGGAAAAAGGTTCCCCACCCATGGCCTAAAGGGATCATGGATGAGGCTGCTGTGAGCATGCCTAGCAGTCTGAGAAATTATCTGAAGGCTAGGGCTGTGCCTCCCTTGAAGCGACTGATGAGCTGGGGGATGTTGTGAATCTGCTGCGGAGAGGGGGTGGCAGTCATCAGTTGTGAGTCCAACTGGATGCCAAGAAACACTGTTCACTGACTGGGTTTCATGATTTATTGTCAGCCCTAGCTTGGTGACATGGAAGATCAGTGAACTGGATTCCCTTAAAGCATCTACCTTTGACTAGGAAGAAATCAGCCAGTCATCCAGGTATGGGAAAATGTGCATCCCTCTGGCTTGTAGTGGGGACAGTGCTGCTGCTACACACCTTGTAAAGACTCTTGGTGCTATTGAGTTTCTGAATGGGAGCACACAAAACTGGTAAGCCCTGCCCTCAAAGGCAAAACAGAGGAACTGCCTATGCTGAGGTATGATGGGAATGTGATGGGAACATCTTTCTGGTCTATGGTTGTAAACCAGTTGTTCTGCCTGATGCTCTGCAGCACATCCACTGTTCTTAACGTATGGAACTTGAAAACCTTGAGAGACTTTTTCAGAGGCCAATATGAGGCAAAGTCTACCATCCTTTTTTGGGATAATAAAATAAGTGGAATAGAATCCACTGTTCTGTGAAGAGCTGTCTAATAGCTTGATGGCAGTCTGCTTCAGGAGAGTTGAGACCTCCTGGTGTAGGGCCAGAGCCTTGTTCGAGTCCTTGACAATGGTTATTTTGACCCCATGGAACCTCGGCAGTCGACGTCTGAATTGAATGCTGTAACCCTGTGACAGGGTTGGCACAAACCAGGGGTCTGACATAAGTGCTTCCCAGCACCTGAGCTGCTGCTTGATGAAGCATTCGACCGTGGGAGAGATACAGTCATTGTCTGCCCCCTCACCCCTTCCTAGAGGGGTGACGGCCAGATGACTGGCTACACTATGTCAAGCGAGGGGGCTGGGTGTGGGTTGACTGGCAAAGCCAGTTTGAGCATTGCGCCTTCGTCTGCATTATCAGCCATAGTATTGTCTGAGTCATATTTATTGCCACAGTGGGCCTCTGTCTGGAAGGGGGTCATGGCACACACTGACAAACTGCTGTCTGGCCTGCGTAACCTGTAGGCTACACTCCAGAGATTGCTGTGCAGCAGGTCCAAACAGCTGTCCCAGAATGACAGAAAGGGAGCAGGGGACTTTCCTGCAGGGTTCCAGAAGCTGAGACTGGACCAACCATACCTGATACCAAGCAAGAGTTAGCGAAGACATTAGCCTACCCAACTCTCTGGTCATATAGGCAAATGCCTGCAAAGAGGCATCACTCAATCTTTGGGCAGAAGGGTCAATCTCAGAAGTCTGCAATGTCTGGGTCAGGGCAAGTATAAGGTGTGACACAGAATTCCCAATGCATCCAGTATGAGCTGCTGTGTTGTAGCTCCTTACAATCAGATCGTCTGTCAACTGACATTGCGGCTGGGTCTAAGTGTGTATTGGGTCTAAGTTCTTCATCAGGTGACAGCATCAGGGCAGCGACAGCTGGCTGTATATCAGGCAGGCGGTCTAGGCCATGATCAGCTGCATGCTAGCCAGCATTGTGCATTCACTGGGGGGATGAGAGGAATGTCTGAGGTCAGCCCAGCATCTGTGCAGCTCCTCGATATACGGGGCTGAAGGTGGGACAGAGAAGGTGCAGACCAAGAGATCTTCTTGAAAAAGGCACTTTGAGGAGTCACCTGAGCTGGTGCTGCATCCAACCCCAGGCATGCTAGAGCCATCTTCACAGCAGGCCTGACTGATGTTTGGCTAGTCTTGGAGTCCCTCAGTGAACTGTGGCTCATCTCCTGGGAGTTGGGATGAGAGAAGTGGGAGCTCTCCACTCCCCCCTCTTCAACACCGCTACCACTGAGAACTAGGCTCTCTGAAGCTCTAGTGGAGAGGATGTCTTCCTCCTGGATCTCAAAGGCTGGTGACCGTGCCAGAGGCAGTGCCTCAGAAGGAGACTGTTGCACGGCTGTAGCGGGTATGCTAGCAGGTTGTGCACTAGGTTGTTGCAGAATTACGTAGGAGGGTTTTAATCTCTGCAAACTCTGAGGCCAAAGTATCAGTGTTTTGGGGCAGTGGATTTACTTTTCCTGCATTTGCCCCTAGTGGGGGGCCTCCTGTGACTCAGCTCTGTGGTGCTTGTATGCACGAGGAGACAGCGCTGTTGTTCTGTGCAGAGGACAATTGAGAGCTTCTCTAGTTGGACTAGCCTGGCAGACCATGTTGCTAGACTCCTGCAGCTGCAATTCATGCATGTCAGCTCTGTCAGTCCCTGCCTTAAGTGTTCAACCCCAAAGCAAGAGGGCCATTGATTATGGCCATCATCTGGCTCAAGAAGGACTTGGCAATCAATGCACGTCATAAACATTATCAGCTACTGCTTCCACCAAACCTAGGTTGACACAGTAGCCTAATTACTAGCCTATTCGGAGGGTTTGTCCTACATACTTGTAAGTGAAATGCCATGCAGCAAGTGTATTTGGTGCAGTTAGGGGCAACCAACTGCCTTGAACACCGACTAATTATGTAATTCGACTTCTGTGTGTTGCTATGGGAACCGATACATGGAAAGTGACCAAGAAGGCGTCCTGCAAGAACCAAGAGGGCATCCTGCAGTTGACCAACTGGTTGAAGACTGTGAAATAATGAAGAATGACCTGTCAAAAGCAGTGGTGGAGAGGAGACTCTGGAGATGAGTAGTTCATAATGTTCGTCTGAGGACGCTCCGATGATGATGAGACTTCCCTACAGACAACGCGTCAATTCTACAATATAAACAGAAATCGTGGGGAATAACCCCTAATTTAAATGTAGTTTCTTAATTAATCAAGGCGAGTCGCCAGTCTTCGATAACACTTTAACATAAAAGTGGATAGTTACCATGCAAGTCTCAAACAAAGGCCTGTTATGCTAATACAGTTTGCATTTTGTAACAGAGAGCCACGAGGGGAGATCCCAGCCCGATACTCAAATTAATTGCATTCGAGATCAGCATTAAGGCGAAAGACACCTCCTGATCATGAACTTAGTTATTCCTCTTAGACTGCCGAATGAGAGCGAGTCCACTCATACGCGGCTTTAAAAAAAATTTACTTACCTGTTGTCATATAACACCATCCATGACTTTCTCGAAAGCCTACAGAACACACTTAACTGTAAATAAAAGGCTAATTGCAGTCTTTGGAGGGCGAAAGTTCGCAGCTTCAACTCATCTCGAGTTACAAGACTACCAGCAATGCCTGTACACTCCTGAAACCTACTTACCAATGTGAGAAGATGGCAAGAGGTCACTCCCTGGGTGAACGTGCCTTTAGTGCTGGGGCAGGGGGTATATGCCATCCAGGTCACAGGTGACTTTGTTGATACAAACACTCAACCTGCACATATGTGATGGACATCCAGGTGCTTAAAACACTGCCTCTGGCAGTCAGTAGAAATGAAATAGAACTGATAGTTTCATAGAATTTTGACTTTGATACCAATAGCAACTTTAGGATCATGATGTTCGAAACTAATATGGCAGAAAAAAGATGCTTAAAGGACATGGGACATGAAACATAAATGCACGCTATATCAGTTTCTTTCCATTAAAAATATGAAATAATTGCATCAACAAATACAAAATTA
>JAOPUC010000002.1:36486235-36496521 GCA_027564185.1 Cephalocassis borneensis
TGTCCAGAAGAACTGTGGCTGGTTCTGTACGATGCTCAGTAAAACCTACAGCTCATTTCCTTATCAAACTGCACTCACTGTACCTGAGACTACTATTTATTTATTTATTTATTTTAAGCAAAGGGTCATCTCACCAGACATTGCCTTTTTTCATGCATCACTGCTTACTGATCTTTATGGTATTTTTTAATGTAGAAATATTTCATTTCATTATTTTTGAAGGCACACACACACACATACACAACTGATAGTCGACTAGCTCACGTCACAGTGTGATACAAATGAGATTTTAGCATGAGTGTCAGTTCATACTGTTATGTTCTCTGCTGTTTATTTCTCAGTCACCTAATCTGTCAAAATATAGCACAGCAATCATAATGATCTTGAACATTAACATCGTACTCCAGCTAAAAGCTTCTGGGTGCCACTTCAGGCTCTGATATCAGACGTGATGGGTGCAAAGCCACAGAGCCTGATTCGTAATATCACTGGCTGAGCCTCCCACTGTACCGTATACAGCGAAACAACCAACAATTTATACAGAGTCAGTAATACAAGAGAGGTTCAGTCTGATTTTGTTATACCATTCTTTTTTTCATATCCCTTATTGTCACAAAACAGCTTCATGGAATTTGGGATGCAGATCGTACAAGCCAGAGAGGACTAATGTAAGCTGTGTGTGTTACCTCAGCATCCTGGTTCCGCAGTTTGTACGTCATTTGCAGCAGGCTGAGACAGGACGCACTCAGCTCTGCCTCTTCTAGCAGGAATTCCAACAGCAGGACCAGCTGCCATGGATTCAACTGAAACAGCAAAAAAAAAGGGGGGGAAAAAAAAAAGATTATTTTGTTTCAAAGCAAAATTTACCAAAATTTCATTACCTGTTATTACCTTGCTACAATCTCTGCCCAAGTATTGCATTTTAATCAAACTGGTTTTACCATAAACTGTAATATAACTACAAAATAACTACTCAAATATACAAAAGATCTTTCACAAAGCTCAAATTACTGCAACAATACAAAGATTTCACACAATTTCCTCCAGGTCTTATGAGCGCCACACTGCTATAATCATAGACTTTAATGAAAACAACACCAAAAAATGACTCAGCCATCATAAGCCCTAAATGGCATTAAAACCTAATCCGACTGAGCCTCGTGGCATTAGCAAAAAGTTACCCAGGAGATGTTCCTTTTCACTTTGAAGAGAATTAGAAAGCAGTGTGTTTGAGAAAGAGACAGGAAGTTGGATGATTGTTCCATAGCTGCAGTGAAATGAAAGCAAGTTTTGGGGAAGATGGGAGAGAACAGGTTTATTAAAAAGGGCCAATCTTTGAAATCAGGGAAAATCTTATTTCTAGGCTCTTCTTGAAATGTAAAAATGTAGAAATAAGATTTTTTTTCCTGATTTCAAAGATTGGCCCTTTTTAATAAACCTGTTCTCTGACTTAGGAATTAGAAACAGGAGATGCGGGATTTAAACACAGCTATGAAATGCAAAAATATTGAAAACAAATCTTATTTTCATTGTCTTGCACAGATGGTAAAGGAAAAAATTGGTTAAAAAAAAAAAAAGACAAGATATAGCATGCAACAGAAATCACAGGGTGTGTCAAAGATAAAGACACAAATATAAATGTTCTGCTTATTAACCTGATAGCAGGCTTACGAGTGTGTGTTTTGTGTAAGGCTTAAGAGCAGAAGGGAGTCTGGTTGAACCTGCTGGGTAAAATGTACCAGCACGAGAGGCAGGACCACAAGAGGTGGGGGGCAACAGAGAGGGAAAGAGGAATGAAGCCAGCTGACTAATGTGGAAGGAGATGGAGGAAACAGAATGTACAGAGAACAAGGGAGGGATAAATAGGAACTGACTGAGAGAGACAGAGAGAGAGACTGATGTGGTGGGAGATGGGTAGTGGCAGGCCTGCTATTATTACCCCATTATCACATCAGGATCTGTACAGCAGTGATGCACAGCCTCACCATGCCACTTCCCTTTCTTTCCATGGCCAAGCCCAGCTCTCTCTCGCACACACTTTTTATAATGTTTTTATCCAAAGCCACTTTGACTTGACATAATTCAAACATACAGCTGAGCAATTCCAGTTTAAACTTACATTCTTCTGATTACTAGCTTTGAACCTTAACTACTTTAACCTAGGACCTTTCTGGGACCTTCTGCTGACTTCATCCCAATTCTCTCTACACCCCAAACAAGAACAGACACATTCTCACGTCAGTAAAATGTATTGTCCAAACAAAAGTTCTCGTCTCTACAATCAGAAACACACCTCATCCAGCTCATCCTCTCTTGAACACAATTTTGCAGAAAAGCTTTTCCTAAAATGGTTAGGAAATGTTGGGTTGCACCCCGCCTAAGTAAAAAATGTGCTATATTTGTCCACATTACTGAAAGAGGGAACTATTTTACTGTTACTAAGGCCATTTGAGGACTCAGAAAAGTGCCACATGGACAAAAGCCTCTCGATGCGTCAGTGAACGTCACATAAAACCAAAATTACAGTAACCTGACCACGAGAGACTTAATACTGTAGGCTTCTTTTAAGGAATAGAGTCACAGGGTCCTTTCATCCCTGTGAAGACTTAATTTGCTGCAGGAAAAAAAAAAGGCATCTAACTTTCGGGCTGATAGTTGAGTATGTCTTCTTAGTCTTTATGCCTTATTGCCAACATTAAGCAGCATTCCCAGGACCACCCATCCCCATCGGATCTGCTGCCTTTGAAAGATGAGAAGAATTTAAAGTCATAAAAGAAGTGAGTGTAGAAAGAGTGCCTCCTCCACACTCAATTGGCCTCAGGGAAAGGCAACTAAACCCTTCCCACCTTGAGGATCAAACAAGCCGGACTGCTGCCCAATTCTGATAAATCTCAATTTCAGTTCAGGGAGATGAGAAATGACAGCAGGGATTATTAGAGAACCTGGAGAAAATGCACAAGTGTAATCTATCAGCGGGTATAAAAGTCACGGTTTTCCATCATCAGCCTGCAGCACTGAGATCCAGGGAGGAGCTTTTCTACTCTGTGGCAATCTTTCAAAGGTCTCTTGCAGTCTTGGGTTTAGTTTTAAGGAGAAAAGTCAGCTGTGGGTAAGGGCTGGGCGATAGAGCTGAAAAGTTTATCACGATAAAATGTTTCAGGCGATATCGATAATTTTAAAGACATTTTAAATAGGCTAATTATAAGGAGAAAAAAAATGTTGATTATTTAACCACTTTGAGTTTAAACACCTTACTTTTATCAACAGTTCCCTTATCATCTGCACAGTGTTTCCCCACACAGACTTTACTTGAGCAAACCACCCAGGAATATTAACGGTCATCCAAACTATATTTGATGACCCATTTTAACAAACAGGTATGAAGAATGAGATTGTTCTGTGAGCAATAGATAAATAATAACAAACAATGTACTGTATCGTGAAAAGGAACAGCATTGTCCTGGAATGATTGGACACATGAACGGAGAGCTATAGACAATATTAATCAGCGTGCAAGTTACGTGTTATTGTCAATGTCACCATGGCAACATGGAGTGCCTGAGTAAAGTCAGTGCATTCAGCTTATTAACAGCATCAAGTCAATTTATTTGTATTGCGCTTTTCATAATATACCTTGTTGCAAAGCAGCTTTATGTAAAAATATAGATCTTAAACATATGCGTTAATAAATTTATCCCTAATGAGCAAGCCTGAGACAACACTTTTTTTCCCTCATTATTAAAAGGACATTAATTGTCTGTATACATTTCATCGTTATATTTTCATGTCAGTAACAAAAATGAATAGGCTTTTTTTTTTTAAATCAGAAATCACAGATACAAAATTTAAAAGCAACCCGTGCTGGTCACTGATAAATAATGCAGGATTTACTGAGCGGCGTGAATTCCAACGCGATCCGAAATCCATGGAGCCCTGCTCATGACACTAAAAAATATAATAATAATAATAATCATCATCATCATCATCACATTTTACTGATTTGTTCCCTTGTTTTAGTTACGGTATATCATGGCCACGTTTTACTAATGCCTTCTGAATAGCACAGCCTGCTTTTTATTAATGCATCGCTCTCATTTAGGCCACTGAAAACAGCTGCATCGGATAATTTAAGTAAAATGAAGGAATGAGTAAAACGTGACCATGAATTATTAAAACCTGGCCACAATTTAACTAAAACGCCAGAATGAATTATTAAAACATTTCAGGGAACGTGGGCCCTTTTGGCTGGTTACCACCATGAGTATATTTAAAACCTAGGAGTTTTAAATATAAAAGCTTGTTTTTTAACTCCACGCAGTTTCTGTTGTTGTCACATATCAGTGGTGCAACCAATCAACACAGCTGTTAAATGCATGGCTGTTTGCATGTCACTCGTAGCACGCTCCATTATCAAGGGATATGAACGAGCCAGGGAGGGAGCATGCGTGGGGTTTGTTCATGCAACCGAACTTTGCGTATTCATTATGTGCTTTTTTGGTGGTTTGCATGAAAATATCAAACAGTCTATCAAACAATTTTCTTTTTGCTATTGATGAAGTGTCTCTCAACGATACGCATCACTATCGTTTTATCGCCCAGGCCTATGTGGGTATTAGCAGCATGTGGGATTTTAGTGCTTCAATGTGTGTAATATGAGGATGAGGAGGAGTATAACAAAAGGTCTGACAATGAAGTTACAGGACAAAAAGGAGTCCTAAGGGCAGGAACCAAGAATGTGCACTTCACAGGCCAGCACAAACTCCCATACACACACAGCAATGAGCAAGGAAATAAGATTATACTGAGCAAGAACTTTGAGAAGATTAAGAATAAATACTCCTTAACTGTACACACCCAAACCATGTCCACATGCATACACTTGGTGCAAAAATGCATGACTTGATCACCAAAGCCACATAAAAACACACACCCATACCAAGCCAGCATGGTCAAGATGTATAAGCGCACTGCATGCGCTACTGAAACCAACCACTCCACACGTGTATATGCTCAAGACCAAGTCTTTGTTTGCTTTTCCGCTGACTTTTTCATTCCTCCCCACATGAAAGGCCTCACTCATTCCATGCTCATTAAAGCCACGGAAAAGTTAGCAGCATGCAAATAAACATGCAGCGAAGCTTAATGAAAAATGATGGACTTTTCAACTCGTTTATTCTGGCTGACTCCCCTTCAGACATGCCACGTTCTTTGTTACAACACTTGTGATGATCAATCTAAGTGCTGATTAATTTCTCCAACCAACTTTGATGAGACCACTCGAGCCAAACAGGGATACAGAACAGAGCAAGAGAAGCTGTTGTCAATTCATCATGTGCCTGATTACGCCTCTCTGAAAGGTGGGGGCGGCCGATCCTCGCAGGCAATGTGGCAAGTAAAAAAGGAAGGGTGACTCACTGTGCTGAGCTTATGTTTCTGTTTGTGGAAAGTGAAAGAGAATGACACACACACACTGAGCCACACCCTGCAACTGCGACTTACCCACATGCCACAGGCATATCATCACTGGCTTCAGTTAGAACATTACAACAATAAAGACGGCCTAGATGTTCTTCGCTAATGCCGTCAAAAATTCTGTTCTGTTTATGTTGTCTCTGTCAAAGTCTGGCGCGAAGAATAAAGACTACAAACTACAGTTCATACATTTCCATTGCCTTTTCTGTTCAGTGAGAGCAGAAACCTTTTATCCAAAGAAAATACATCAGAGCCACATGGATGAGGAGAAGGTGGGGTTTGCATGGAGGAGTTTCTGTCATCCTTCATCAACTGAAGCGTGTTTGAGCGGCTGATTGAAAATGGCAAACTTGGGGAATTCTTCTCATGCAGTAGATATCTGGAACAATAGTTTTCTGACACACTGGCGTAGGTTTAGTCAAAATGAGTGACAGTTGTGAGCACAATAACTCAGGAAATCAGTGACATTCTTTGCAAAAACAGGAAAAATAAAGATGCCAACTCTCATATTTTTCCACCTTTTGTCTACTCACTCACTACAGTATAATGCACGTGTGCGTTTCTTTTACATGTCATCATGTCACTATATATTACTATTCAGGTCATAACTGACTAAACATCAGAGCTGAAAATGGCTGTTTGAAACCAACAGGATGTGACGATATTGGGATTGGACATATATTTGTGGGATTTGGAAAAATGTTCTCAGAGTCTAAGTTTGTTTTTCAGCACACAGTAGCAAGAACACATCAGTTGTACAAATACTGTGTAAAGTTTAGGCAATAGAAACTAAAAAAAAAAAAATTAAGAGCTTCAACATAATTTTTAACGGTAAATTTGGCATTGAGAAGTTTGGGATAGGCCACAGTGAGTCACTCGTGATCTCTGATGGGTGACGGACACACACATTGTAGCAGACCACCATTAAGACACCAGCACTCAGAGTTATCAAATGGTATGACAGTCCTTTGATGGAGTCTTTTGATGAGATTGCGTTCACCAATGATCTGCTGAGGGCGGTCACTGTCACCACAAGGTAACAGGTGCCATCATCAAGAATGACAAGTTATATTCAGTCTCCAGATTGAACAGTAGACAGTTATGCTATAGTCAGGTTTGGATACAAAACTTGGTACTGTCTGGATCAGGTCAGTCTGGACTTTGAATATTTCCTGGCAATTGTTGGGTAATGTTCAAAATGATAAAGCTGGTGAAAATTAACATTCGTAATAAAATATGATGTTTAGCCTAATGACAACAGACATATTCAGTATGAAGAAGCTGAAAAGCTGTAGCAGTATCTTGGTTTTACCAGTTTCCACTGTTTGAATGACGTCACATATAGACGACTCGCTGTGTGACTTTTGGCTCGGCTCGCATCCCCAACATGTGATTAGTGTACGAGTGTGAGTAAAGTCAGCTGTCCGATAGCAAGTTGACTCGGATTCTTTCCGGGACTCACACATCCTGTCTTTGTTCAGTTCTGTGGCAACCTAAGTGAACATCAAATCGGAAATTGTGTGCATTTGATGCACATGGAAAGTACATCTCATAATTTCTCATCTCACTGTATAAACTACAGCAGAGCCAAGAAGAACAGTCACTTCAAAGAACTGAAATTTTTATCATTGGTTGTCAAGATTTAATGGAAAGTATCATGAGATGACCATGATTCACATCCTAACACAGCGAGTAGTGTTAAGTAGTGCAAAGCTGTTCTGAGCTTGAAGAACACAAATGCATTGATGAAAATAGAAAATGGCGTCAAGCTCTGATCGTAAAACCACCAGTAAATGGCAGTGCAATGGTAGGAACTTGTCTGGCGCTCCAAAGTGAACAGCTCACAGATGGCTTTTGAAGGGTGGCCTTTTGTACGTGAACAGATTCTGTCCGCAGCCTTGGAAACGAAGCCCTTATCTTTTTAAAAGCGCATCCTTCGTTTCTTTTCAGCTATCTTTCTCTCTGCAGGGGATCGCATTTGTAGAATGCATGTCTCTTGTCTCCCATTTCCCCTTGCAAAAGAGACAAAGTCATAGTGACATTATTAAACAGGATAGTGTGATTTCTATGGCAATTCTCCCGCACCAATGAGTTTTATTTTGGTCTGACCATAGTCTCGTAAAGCACGTGCAGCCCTACACATAAAGCCCTGGCTTGGGTTACACCAATTTCTCACTCTCCTCCTTTTCTTTTTTCTTTTTTTTTTTTTGTCTTTGCTGGATTTTTCCCCCACTGATAAGTTGCCCTTGAGGCCAGACCTCTGAATGAGTCAATCTATCTCCTAAAGAAATCCTCTGGAGACTTAAAAGGTAGCAACCCAATATGGCTACTGCATGACTTCAAACAGGAATGAATTCATCTGTGCAGGTGGAGCTTCCCTTTAGATTTCAGCCAAGTTTTACCAATACACTAGCTTCCCTGTGTACCACATGGGCATGTGGGACATTACTGAATTATAGATCACATGTGGGTGGGATTGCCCTTTACAACAACATCACTTCATGCATGCTCTAAAGAGCCCTAACAGCTTTGATAAAAAGCCTTACTTGGGTTTTAGCCTATAAACAGATTTGATCTGTTCTTGCGGTTTTGTGTCCTCAAGGTAAAAACACCTCAGTACAATTCTGTGAAACTGATGGAAAAAGAGTCACAGACTGTTCCTGTACAGTTAAGCTAAAACATGTTGATTCTTTCCCCCCTGACCCTGAATGCGCCCCATCTGCCTTGTTCGGCCACTGCCGTTTGTAACCTGCAGGTTTCTTCTAAAGGCAAGAGGGAGGGCTGGATCCATACTGGTCCATAATCAGGTCGGCTGCACCAGACAGCACGTCGATGCAATGTCAGTTAGTGAAACAGCTTCGTCTGATTTAAAAACATTAGTCTGTGTGTGCAGAGAAGGAAAAAGACAATGTCCTCCAGTGTAGAGAAATAAAAGCTAATGGAAGTGGATCATTAGTTTTTTTTTTTTTTTAATAAATAATTAATTAAAAACACACACACACACACACACACACACACACACACACACACACACACACACACAAGTAAAACAGCCGAATGAATTTTGATTCCATGAGAGAGCCAAAGGCTTCTAATGACATCTATATACAACATGATATAGCATGAGCCAGCATTATGCGAGTATTCAGTCATGCTGACATGAAGATTTATGCTTCATTAGAAGCGTTTCAAACAAAAGGCTGAAATGAACTTCGAAAAGTGTTCATGGTATTTCCAAACAGTATTATGATCTTCACTGTCCAGTAAACAACAGTTGGTGGGCTAGAGAGTAAAAAGCAAGGATCAATAGGTTAAAGTAAACATTTTGTTGTCTTTTTAAATACAGTGGTGGCACACTGATAGAGATGAGGATGTTGCTGGGTTTTGTTTTTGTTTTTTTTTTTCCTGTTGCCTCATCTGAGAAAGATTATACAGAACTGGACTAACTAATGGGAAATTACTGACTATTATATGGCTTTTTTTTTTTTTTTAGGATTTTGAACTTTAATGAGTACCTTTAAAATGGAATGCATCCAGTGGGCATCCAGTTTCATTTCAGAAAATAATTTTTCCAAGCTACCTTGCTTTAACCTCTCCAAAGTCCTTTGTTCAGAATGAAGCATAGCTCATGCTTCAGTCCAGACTGGGCATGCACGTTATTCAGAATATGCGTTGCTTTAAATTTCGTATGCCGTTTTTACCACTTTAAGAGCGCAATGAATGGAAAACCTAAAGAGTCATTCAAGCTATGTCTGATTAGTTTCCACTATTTCTGGCTGGATTTCCACAAGTTAACTGCATAGCCTTACTTCATAACCCCACAATCAAGCAGAAAGCCAGCCTACATCTAAACAAGCTACTCCCTCATAAACTCCCCATTATAGCCTCTTTGCAATATAAAACAATATATCTAATAAAAGACTAACGATTATTCGCATATACTCAAATGTGAGCATTTGAAATGTATGCCACAAAGTACTTTTTCTGTCCTGATGCCAATTACCCTAACTACATTAACAGACGTGGCTTCAAACTAGAAACAGACCTCCAATTTTCATAAATGGAATCTATGATTTTCCCCAACCACAGATTAAGCTTCCACAGCCTTCCAGATCCTACATCCTGTCTAAAAGCCTCAGTCTGTAGAGCTAAAAGCAGAGCAATCAAGAGACCTGTCTGTGAAATGTCCTGCAGCTGAGACAACAAACAGCACAGATACATAAGCACCAGATAATACACACGACAGATCTGTTAAGTCTACCTCCAGCTGTTCTAACTAGTAACACTACAATGACCTTGAATCATGTGACACAGCTGATTTTAAGTTGTCTGTGATAACCGTCAATAGAAACAAGCTTCAAGATATCAATAATGTGATCCTATAAATGATTTGTAGTTCGAGTGTTTATTCTGAATCAGACTGGCAGCATGCAGACAACAGAATGACGGTGTTTAACTGCATCACACCATGCATCATGCTAAGGAAGTTTAATTTATTTCTGTCAATCAACACCTCACCATGGACCACAGCCTGGAAGTGTAGCTCTCAAAGACATCTTTTATCCTCTGGAGGAGAGAAGCAAAGTAAGTTTTAATTATTATTTTTTTTTTTTTAAACACTAATGATCTCCCCACAATCTGTCCCTCTGAGTTACGTGTTGGTCCTGGGATTGAGGTGCTGGCCTCTTCTGCCCCTCGGACCTGCTTGGTCCATCCTGGTGCTTATTGATGTTTATTGCATCGCTCCTGTGAAGGACGGCCCCATGAGGATAGTTGAGGGTTATACCTGGAGGATGCTCTGGACTCTTACAGTA
>JAOPUC010000002.1:36527472-36538422 GCA_027564185.1 Cephalocassis borneensis
GTCTTGACTCGGTCTCGACTAGTCCTGGTGTCGGACTTGTCTTGGACTCGACCAAGGTGGTCTTGACTACAGCCCTGCCTTTTACTTATTTGTATTATATTTATATATTCATTTTCTCTTCTCTCTTTTTCTTCTGTCCAGTTTCCTGTTTTATTCTCGTTTGTTTTTTCCCTCGTTTTCTCTTATTTTGTCTTTCACACTCTTCACATTTTCTCTTCTCTCTGTTCCTTTTTTACTCTTCTCACATGTTCTCTTTTCTCACATCATTTCACCCACAGCACTTTAACAAGTGAAAAATTAAAGGAAAAACTGATGAAGTGTCTGATGGACCTGATCAGAGATTCTACACGTCTCCGGAGCTGTTCTGGAGTGACGATGATCACGTTCTTCCAAAAGATCTTTCCTCAGTTGGGATGATGATGATGATGATGTGTAGTGTTCAGTTGTGTTTGAAGAGTTTGTGCCCACTGCAGCCTCAGATTCCTGTTCCTGGCTGATAGGAGAGGAACCTGATGTGCTCCTCATCCACCTCAAGGTTTGATATATTGTTTGTGATGCTTTTCTGCTCACCATGGTTGTTAAGAGTGATTATATGAGTTATGATATGCTTCCTGGCAAAAAAGCTCAAACCAATCTGTCCATTTTCCTCTGACTCACTCTTATCAACAAAGCATTTGTTTCCACTCACTCACTCACTCACTCACTCACTCACTCACTCAGTGTTTTTTATTTTTGGCACCATACTGTCTGTGTAAACTCGAGAGACTGGTGTGTGTGAAAACCCCAGAAGATCAGCAGGTTCTGAAATACTCAAACCAGCAGTCCATCTGGCTCAAACCAACACCCATGCCACAGTGAAAGAAAGTCACACTTTGAGATCACAATTTTTCCCGTTCTGATGTTTGAATTGAACATTAATAAACTGAAGCTCTTGATTTGTATCTGCAGGATTTGATGCATTGTGCTGCTGTCAAGGGATTGGTTGATTAGAGAACTGCATCAAACAGCAGGTGGATGGGTGTGCCTAATAAAGTGGCCGGCGAGTGTATGTTTTTCCATCCATAATCTTACAGTGATTAGCCTATAGTACAAACCTAGATGTGTCTAGGCAGAGCACTATCTAAAATGTTTTCATTTTCCATTTCCCATAAACCATAGTGTCCTTTCTTCGTCCATCCCTGAACAGCAGCATTTCCATGAAATCTACATTCAGAAAAGAACATGAAGAAACCATATTATACCGTGCCAAATGCAATCAGTGAGATGAACAGAGAGGCTGATGAAGTCAGACAGCTCAATGACGTCCGTGTCCCCGTCCAGATTTCCAATGGAATCGAGATGAGTCTCAGATGTGAGAGAGCTACTGTAATGCCCTCGAGTATGAAGACTTTCAAAGCCGAACTGCTTAGCCATATGCTTGGGCTGGATTCAGCCACACTTAACACACTCTCTATATAAAAGCATCTGCCTAATGATTTTTTGGCAAGCTGCTACATTTTTTTTTAAATCTTGGGCCACATCACCATCCCATGTGTGTGGACAATAACTATACAAGGGACAGAAGGAGGGAAAGATGAAATTGATCAAGTAAATAAGGATTGAAGGAGACAAGTTGGAAGGAAGGAAGGAAGGAAGGCATGGAATTTAAGCATGTAAGTTGTAAGAAGGGTAAGCAGGAAGGAAGGTTGGAAATTGGAAGAAATGAAGAAACAATTTTAAAAATTAAGCAAGCAAGTAAGGATTGAAGGATGCAAGTTGTAAGAAAGAAAGAGAAGGAAGGAAGGAAGGAGTAAATAAGCATGCAAGTATCGAAAAAATAAGGAACGAAGAAAAAGAGGGACAGATAGAAGGAAGGAAGGATGCATGAAGAAGGTAAGTAGGAAGGAAGAAAGGAAGGAAGGAAGGATTGAAGAAGGAAATAGGATTAAATTAAGCAAGTAAGTAAATAAGGATTGAGGGAAGGAAAGAAAGAAAGACTCAAGGAAGGAAGGAAGGAAGGAAGGAAGGAAGGAAGGACAAGGAGATTGAAAGAAATTCAGAAATAATTTAAGAAATTAAGCAAGCAGGTAAGGATTGGAGGAAGCAAGTTTTAAGAAAGAAAGAAAGAAAGAAAGAAAGAAAGAAAGAATAAGCATGCAAGTAAGTATCAAAAAAAAAGGAATGAAGAAAAATAGAGACAGATAGAAGGAAGGAAGGAAGGAAGGAAGGAAGGAAAAAGAAAATAGGATTAAATTAAGCAAGTAAGGATTGAAGGAAGGAAAGAAAGAAAGACTCAAGAAAAGGACATGGAGAAAGGAAGAAATTTAGAAATAATTTAAGAAATGAAGCAAACAATAAGGATTGAAGGAAGCAAGTTGAAAGAAGGAAAGAAAGAAAGAAAGAAAGAAAGAAAGAAAGAAAGAAAGAAAGAAAGAAAGAGAAAGAAAGAAAGAAAGAAAGAAAGAAAGAAAGAAAGAAAGAAAGAAAGAAAGAAAGAAAGAAAAACTTTATCACACACTGTGAAATTCCTCTCTGCATTTAACCCATCTGAAGCAGTGAACACACACATGAGCAATGAGCACACACAAATACCCAGAGCAGTGGGCAGCCATGCTAACAGCGCCCGGGGAGCAGTTGGGAGTTAGGCGCCTCGCTGAAGGGCACCTCAGCCCAAGGCCGTCCCATATTAACCTAATCGCATGTCTTTGGACTGTGGGGGAAACCGGAACATCCGGAGGAAACCCATGCAGACACGGGGAGAACATGCAAACTCCACACAGAAAGGCCCCTGCCGGTTGCTGGGGGATTGAACCCAGAACCTACTTGCTGTGAGGAGACCGTGCTAACCACTTACACCACCGTGACGCCCAATGAAGAGTTCATTGATAGCAGCACACAGAAGGCTGGGAGAGAACAGACAACACAAAGTGAGTAAAAATAACAGTATTACCCAGTATGCTGGCCAGTATACTGTATCTGACAATCAAGCACTATTGGACTTTGACATTTAAGGCTGGACAGAAACGCTTTTCCAAAGTGAAACAAAACCTTCTCATTTCCATTGCAGCCGTATTCAATCCAAAAGTTGCTAGCTAATGAACTTAAATCAACTTGCTAATAATATAGACAGTAAGTCTAGTAGTTTAAGTACACGAGCAGGCAGGTGTGCATTTTCATGGTCACATTTTAAACCAGTGAAATTTAAACAGAGGGCTCGGTCACATTGCTGACTGATTAATACCAAGTATGTTACTTGTACTCCGTCTGAAGAGGAAAAAATTTTTGATTTCGATGCATCCCTACTTGTGACTCTTGGCAAAATGTTCAAATCAGTGTGTGCGTATGCGTGTGCAACGGTATGTGTGTGAAGTGGGAGCATATTCGGAGAAAGACAGTGTGCAGTCCAGGGCTCTGAAGCAGTAAATTGCTCCCGTTAACAATAGATGGCTTGCATGGCAGCTCTCAGTCTGGACTTAACCCCATCTTCAGGGTTCAATGCCAGGGTTCACACCTGTAAAACTATGCCATTACAGTTATCATAACCCAGACCATGTCTCTTCTCTTTTTCCATTTCATTTGTTCACTTAAAAACATTCACATACGGTCACAAAGAATTCTTCAACACACAAGTGGATGAAGAGGCACGAAGACACATACACAGACTCTCAAAATAGAAAGGTGAGAGGGACATTTTTGGCTTCACACCGGACTGAGGAGGCACGGCTGACATTTGAGTGAATGTCACTTTATTCCTCAACACACCTTTATGCATCCCGATGCCTCTGACAGCAGCTTGCACACCTGCCGATATGAGGAGGCATATGTAGAAATCTCATTTTCGCTTGTAATTACAAATATTTGAATTTGATTATAGGAATCTGTTCCGTAGCCCAGTGTGTGAATAGTTTAATAAGGCCATAAGAGTAAGATAGGTCCACTGCAAAATCCCAACATACTCAAGAAATACCCAATGTCTGTAAAAAAAGACAAATGGAAAAAGAGCTCTATTTCTATCTCATTAGTCATTCGATGGGTGTGTGTCTCTTGTGCATTTTGTGTGTGTGTGTGTGTGTGTGTGTGTGTGTGTGTGTGTGTGTGTGTGTGTGAGAGAGAATAAGTGTTTATTGTGAAGCCAACTATTTCCTGCCATTATTTGTTTTGAGGCATGTTCCAGTACATGCTATCAAGCCCACAGTAACAGCCAAAAATGAGGGAGCTCTTGCTAAAATAACTAAACCGATACTTGAACACTATTTTCCTATTTTGTGCCGCTGAATTAAGAAAATAATTCCAATGTTTTTTGTTAGTTTGATAAAAACACCTGCAAAGAAAATATGCTCACGGTTTGAAGGATAAACTGACCAAGCTCTTGTCTGCTACGCTTACAGCTCACTTTAAGTTAATTTATAATTTTAGCCATGAAATGATTCGGTGAATGAGATAAGTGCTCCATCAGATCAAGGCGCTGTCTTCTCTTCTCCGATGTCCTCAGCTCAAAAAAAAAAAAAAACACCCCTTTCCTGAATGTTAAAAGAATGATGCCATTAATTATTAATTCATTGACAGAGTTATAATTATGCATTCAATATTGGTCTCTCAAATGACATTCCATAGATATTTTGAGTGCACTTACACCCCAAAACATACATTTCAGTGTGACACATTGTGGTTAACCAGGAACCGTCTCTGGAAACGAGTGAAATGTCTCAACTTGAATGGAGTCGAAATCAATAAGAGGAAGCATTTGTGATCTTCACCTCAAGAATCTTTGGTTTAATGTGAAACACTCGACCGTGTGTCAACGTCAGCTCACAGATTCTATAGCACTCACAGTAATGGAGATTCTTCTTTGCTGTAGAATCCAACAGGAAAGACTGGGCACACCCTGCTGAGGACTATGCATCAAGATTAATGCTGCAGCAGAAACATTATCCCAGCCTGGGATCAAGACAAATTTCCTTCCAAAGTGTTTAACAATCATCAAATCAAATAATAACCTGGGTGACTCGGAACAGAGATGATGAATCACACGAATGGATTGCATTTGCCCTGCCTGATTTCATAATCATCTGGATTAAGTATTAATGGCACCGCTGTTTAAACAGGCTAGGAAAGCTAAAATTAGTGATGAAGGCATACCATTGCAACCTTGAATAACACCTCGCATCTAAATACAAGGTTAAAAAATGAAGTTTGAATACAGTGAAATGTGAGGCAGACAGATATACACATTACTTGTGTAACAAGGTTTGCATTTGCTCAGGTTTACACTAATCAGAGCACGTTTAAGCCTTCTTAATTAAGCAAACGGCTCAAAATACATTTGTGACATTTGCTCTTTTGTTTCTTACCTTCGGAATTCCAGGTGTATCCAGCCAGTCTGAGTAAACAGATTCAAGAGTGAGGCCTTGGCTGAAAAATGAGAAGCAGATAAGCAGGAGATGTGAATGAAAACAAAACTTCGCTTTGATGTGATTCCGTGCAAAATGCCTTCAATAAAAATGCCATATGTAATCATACTACAGGAGGCATACACATGCTGTTCTTGACAATGACTCTACAGAAGTGAAACCTGATTTTCCTTTGTAATTCAAGCCAGACTTCTTTCTGAAATTGAAATCTTGTTAGCTTGCAGAAGCACACCTGCACATATAATCAACTAATGGATTGTGCCAGGCAGGTATTAGAGCTGATCTTGTCTACAACGCAGCAATCAACATACATTTAGACTGGATGGAAAAGATGGAAAATGTTCTCTTCCCCAACTAAATATACACAATATACACAAAGAGCTGTACAGAGTTCTGCAGCAGACCAATAGAGTTGGCATGGATATTACTCTGCTTCGGTATATTCTGATGAGCTCATCTTGGCTCTCTGAATCGGGACTTGTACACACATGTCTACATGCTATTATCAAAAAGAAAATCTTTCATGCTGAGAAACCTTTAATGATAGTCTGAATTTAAAATGGAGCTCGTACTGCAGAACTGAACAAACAGAACTAATCCTAACCCAAAGCTCTTTCTGACATGCACAAAATTTTGTGAGATTTTTTTAGATCCTAAAAGGATACCACTAGAATTCGTCCCGTTCCATGATCTTCATCAGCAGTACACACACCATCATTGTACCAACTCACCATGAACATTTCAGCTTCTGAGCAGCAGATTCAACTCCATTCAATTCAATTTTATTTCTACAGTGCTTTTAACATAGTCACAAAGCGGCTTTGCCGAAGTATATAAATTCCAGATATAAATTTTACATACATGAATTTAGAAACTTATCCCTAATGAGTGATCCAGAGGGGACGGTGGCAAGGAAAAACTCCCTGAGACAACATGAAGAAAGGAACTTTGAGAGGAGCCAGACTGAATAGGGAAGCCATCCTCATCTGGGTGACCCTGAATAGTATGATTAGAAATAACTCCCTTCTATATACAGGATGAGGATTTATAGGCTGAGGATATAGGTATGACCACAAGCTGGCCTAGTGGTTATAGTGTGCCCACCTCTCCATCAAGAGATTGCGAGTTCTACTCGCAGTCGGGTCATACCAAAGACTATCATAAAAATGGTACCTACTGCCATCTGGCAAGGCACACTGCAATACAGATGTGAGTGGGGAGTCAAACTCTCACAGTTACTAGAGGACTAGCTACCCCTAGCTGTGTAGGCAAGAGGCCGAGGGCTAGAGAAGCAGAGACCAGCGCTGCCCAATGCGCCTTAAGGGCCTGGTTAGTACTGCCTGGGAAGACCAGGTCCTGGCACGGGAAGAACTTTAACCTTTGATTATAGGTATCACAAAATCACATGAACAATGGGTAAAACTCAACAAAGTCAAAAGGAAAGACAAATAGAGAGGACTGTATTAGAGGCTAAAGCTACAGGGAATACAGGGGGTGAAGGGAAAAAGTGGGAAAAAATGTGAAAACTGTTGCATGCTGTTATTTTTTTTGCCGAATAACAAACTCTCCCTTTGTTTTGAATTGGTCAGCGGAGGCCTGAACTGGCCAGTTTACCATGTGGAGGAGGAAGGTTCTTGGACTCAACCACCTGAACTGATAGCTGAAAACAGAATGCAACAGCTGTTCGGACTCTGATTTGATGTCCCCTGGATGCTGCTCCAGCCACAAAACACACAGCTATGGCAGGCAGCATGAAACTCGCTGTATAGTCAGAAAGCCCAGTATAGATGAGTAGATGGAAAATGAACAGAGACATCATTAGGAAAACAGAAGTTAAAGGAGAAATACAACATGAATTACTAAGCTTTATAATTAACATGTGACCTTCAAAGGTATCCAAGATTTATTTGGTAGTTCTGAGCTGGCATTTTGAGTTTTAACATTTTCAATTCAGCTCTTGGTGTCCTACATTACCCACAATGCTGTTTGACTACCCACTGATAGTGGTGCCAGTGGACAGTTTGCTGTTTTCCACTTAAGTCGGAAGTGGAATTACATTATTTTCGACCTCCATGTGTTTAAGCTACAAGGTGGGGGGAAAAACATGAAGGCGTCCACTTTTGTCTTTTGTTAGCGTCAATCTAAGCAGCCAACGGTGATGACTGATTTATATTTTCCTCCTCAAAACAGCAAGCTATATACTTTTATCTTAGATGTAACAAGTTAATATATCTAAAGCAAATACAAGTATATAAAGTATAATCCGTTTAAAAGTAAAGAAGTGCTGCTCTGTTTACTGCTGACACTGTGAGCAGCCATGTTGATTTGATGTCACATGCTGAGCTTGGGGTGGAGAAGGACTTCCTGACTTTCTACATAAGAATTATGAGTTAAGTGGTTGTTTTATTTTTATTTTTCTGGTCGGAGCAACACGTTTTAGTTAAATGCAGCATTAGATCTTGCTTTATCTCCATCTAAAGTGACCAATGCAGCAGCACTTTAGTCCTGAAGTCTGCCGAGTTCTCTTACCTGTCCCAACACTTCTGAAACGTGTTGCTGGCATCACATTCAAAATGAGAATCTATTTCAACAATCGATATATTGGCTTTGCACTATTTTCAATTAAATATAAGGTTTCCATGATTTGCAAATCACATTTTGTTTTTATTTACATTTTACACAGCATACCAACTTTTTTGGAATTGGGGCTGCACTTTCTCCCTGCCAAAAGTTATGTGTTGAATGGTACACATTAAATTTAGGTTGTGCATGGAAAAAAATGATGTTATTCTTTTTCTGTGACACTCACATACTGTCAAATGACTCAATCTTGACATTTGACAGCTGTTTTAAAAACCTTGTTTGCTGGTGGAAGCGAGGCATTAAATTATGCAGCAGTATGAATGAGAACATAGCTCATGCTTACCTTTTCAAAGCTGGGAATGTATCCAAAAACATCTGAAGGAAGTCCTACATGAAACAATCACAGAGCATTAGTAAATATAACTTACAAGACGCTTCATCTAAAATCCACACTCACTGCTTTTCTCACCCTCCACACCATTCTGCTAACGTGGCTCTCACGAAGTAGACAAAAGAAATTCAGTCTCTAATCTAATCCAATAAGCCAATGCTAGCCAAGTGCATTTTGGAAAGCCTTTACTAAGCATTACAGCATGGGAGTAGCAATATAGTTGGTATGTCATCAAACTGGAAGGAATGTAGACATACATTCTTTTTGACATGGGTTTGCTGTTATTGCAGCCTTCTGTACGTGGACGTCAATTTTCAGTACCTGAGATAGAATAAGCTGCCCATGAAATCTTCTCACGAAAAGTCTGAAGAAGCTCAAGAACTCATCCTCACCTACTTTACCAGCCAGGAACATCAGGAGAAAGTAACCCTTCAAGAAACGGGATCAATATAAAAAAAATAGTTGATTTATACAACAACAACAACAACAACAACAACAACAACAACAAAAAGCTACGTCTAAATGACATTATATATACTATGACCAACAACTAGATCTACCCAGACTAAATCTATCATAGGTCTTAGATGTTGTACAGCCTCAGGTATTTTACACACTCCAGATGCCTGTAGCTCTTCTGCTCCTCACAGTTAGCTTTTGAAGACTTACTTTGAGGTAGTGCACTTGCATGAATGGTTTTCCTGGGTTAAGGCCATGCTTCACGATGGAGGCTCCAGACTCACTGACCTCTCCTGTAGTGTCCTTATTGGGCCTGCAAAGCACGTAGATACAGCACATTTAGCAGACTGACGGCTGTTAGAGAAAAACTGCTGCATTGCCCGAGGTCTGAGTAGGGTTACCCTGACAGCAGTAGGCATTAAAACTCACTTAACAGCCCAGTAAATGCCCCTGATATGCATGCATTTGCAAAATGATAGCAGGTCGAGCAGACTACACAGGAACACCATAGAAACCATAAAAAACAAAGTTTAATGACAATACCAACTAAGCAAACATAACATAAATAGCTGAGCACTTGATATCAGTTCTAAGTACAACGTCATGTCAGAAAAAGGTGGGATGGTATGGAAAATATGTTTAAAAAGAGAGAGCAAGAAAAACCAGTGATTTCTATTAAGCCTCAGTCACAACCGGCCGTACGTGCTCCTACGGCCGGTCTACGTGCAAAAAACGCAAGAAACGCACGGAGGGCGAGCATGTGATGTGCTGATTTTCGAGCCGTAGACCGGCCGCAGAGGTTCTTTGTCATGTCAAACAAACTTTACGGGTGCTTACGTTTTTTTCCAGGTTGCAAGACAAACTTACGGCCAACGCGCGTTTTTCTCCACGAACAAAAAAAACAGCGATTTGGAAAACGCCAAAAATCGCACGGCCAAAAAATCGTACATCCGGTTGTGACCTAGGCTTAATACACTAATTTTAAATCTGCATTATTATTATTATTATTATTATTATTATAATACAAGGGGGGGCATATATTCTTTAATATGGTGAAGATTTCCATCTGGAGATGTTTAATATTTTAGGAAGGAGGCTCCAGTGTCTGAGGATTTTCTGCGTTCCTGCTAACAAGACGAAATTATTTTATTTTGTCTTATTCATATTAAAAGAGAAGAAAAAAGATCCTGGTGAAGGAATGACGCTTTCGAAAGTTACTTACGAATTTAGAGACATAACATGTAACTATAATCAGATTTTTTTTTTAAAGTAATTGACATTTTTTCTCCTACTGTATTTTTATGAATAAATCAATGAATAAAATGCATTTGTTGGCAAACTGCTGTGGTGTAAGAGAAATAAAACACTGAAACGAACCGATATAGAAACGGAACTGATTCTCATCAGGCTCTGCCATGGATTCCTTTCTTCCAACAGCACACGGCCTCGTGTTTTATTTCTAACTAAATGATATTAAAGAATAACTACAGGAGAATGAAACTGCAACTCAGAAAAAAATAAATAAAAGTTAAAAAATTAAAATAAAATACGGACAAAATAATGAACAGTTCTGAGGTCGAGCCATTTCTTGTGAATAAGTATGACAATGAAACGGTTGAGAAATTTGGTGAAATAATTTCCAGGTAAAGTAGAGCTAGTGTTCACCACTTTTGTCAAATGTTCAATGAAAAAAATCTTTATTTTTCATCGAAGCTCCAACCGGGACACGGAGAACCAAAACTGTAACATAAATCTCTGTCACCTGTGAGGAAATCGATTAATTATTTTGAAAAATTTGGGGACTTTGTTTGTGAATGTGTCGATATAATAAAAAGAAACTCACATGTTGGCTTGAAGATATGAAGTTTATCTTCTCGTGTTGAAAATATTTATACACACTCGCCACTCAAAGATAAACTTCACACCTTTGCACCAGTGCGTAATATCTCCCATACATGATATTGATATTATACCTAGAGCTGTGCTCATTTGCCATCAGTTGCTCATGATATCGTACCATATCGCGATATATCGAGTTAAACGATGTCTTTAATGTATTGTAAGCAGAGGGCGCGAATACGTTTGGCGCCAAAATTATTCAATCAATGAGTCTCGAGACGAGGCCAT
>JAOPUC010000002.1:38454499-38465113 GCA_027564185.1 Cephalocassis borneensis
CATTGCATTCCATTTTTATTTACAATTTATACCTTGTCCCAATTTTTTTGGAATCGGGGTTGTAAACAGTTTGTGGTGGAGGTTGGTCCTCTATCGCTCACATCGTCACATTTCAGTTCTGTTAGATGTTTTGTCGTAATGGTTGTTTTGATGACAGGACAGATGAGCTCTTGATGTTCTGGTTATTTATTTATTTATTTTACTACTGCGACTACTGTCCGAGCTGATGCTGTAGGAAATTAATCAACACCTTCTGACCAATCACAGTCCAGAATTCGACACCGCCATGATGTGTCAAACGTTTTCAGTCCTGTTTAAGTGAAACCTGATGACTTCTGTGGAAGGAATCATTTTACATTTTGCTTCTGTTTTTATTATTTATTTATTTTTTAATAACGGTTTGTGGTGGTGTTTTTTTTTGTTTGTTTTTTTAGCCTCGTGGCCAAACTGTGCATCACCAAAAGCTGACACTGTGCGCAGGAACTGTTCCGCTGAAATTTGATCACACGCGGCCGTGTAATGTGATAATGCCGTGGGCCGATGTAATTTGCTGACGTATGTTTTTATTGGATTAAAGAATCAATGAGGCTTTTGAGGGTGTAATTTCCTGATTAGGCTTAAAACACTCGTGCTCACAGCCGAAGCATTCCTGCACCATTTCGTTCCCTGTGAAGATTAAGGTGATGAACAATGGAGGACCGTCAGACTGTGGTCTGAGATGATTGGATGTCTTCATGGATGTTTACATCAGACCAGATGCGTCCCAATTTATCTGATCTTTTTTCCCCTCCCCTCCCTTTCTCCTTAGAGCCTTTTGATTTGTTGATGTTTTTAATTCTATAAATTGGTGTGGTATTTTAATTTTTTCTCCAGAAGTCAGCTCATGATTTTGATTTGGCTACATCCCTTTGAATAAAAAAATAAATCACTCTGCACCTTTTTTTTTTTTTGAAACACTAAGCATACATAAATTCTATCTGTTCTGATTGACTTACCTCAGTTTTCAAGGATTTTCTGTTATGCTGTTGGGAGGAGGGGGGCATTTATTTTTTTGTTGCTGGCATGGTTTGGCACCGCTTGTCGAGCCTCCAAGAAATGTTTCTATCCTGATGGGTGTGGTCTCATGTAGGATGACTCCACCCCCATCCATAAGCGTTCACTCAATGAAGATTGATGAGGAAGCAAAAAGTTGGGATGCTGTGTAAACCATAAATAAAAAAATGAATGCAATGATTTGCAAATCAGGCAAACCCTATATTTCATTGAAAATGGTACAAAGACAATATATCAAATGCTGAAACAGAAATTTTGTTTTTTGAAAAATATATGCTCATTTTGAATTTGAAATCGGCAACACGTTTCAGAAAAGTTGGAACACAGACATGTTTACCACTGTGTTGCTTCACCTCTACTTTTTAATGAGCACTTTGGGAACTGAGGAGACCAGTTGCTGTAGTTTTGAAAGAGAAACATTGCTCCATTTTTGCCTGATATACAATTTCAGTTGCTCAGCAGTTTGGGGTCTCCTTTGTCGTATTTTGTGCTTCATATTGCGCCAAATATTTTAAATGGGAGACAGGTCTGGGCTGCAGCAGGCCAGTTTAGCACCCCAACTCTTTTTTTTACTACAGAGCCATGCAGTTTTAATATGTGCAGAAAGTGGTTTGGTATTGTCTTGCTGAAAGAAGGAAGGCCTTCCCTGAAAAAGATTTTGTCTGGCATAAGCAGTGCCATCATCGTATAGTAGTTCTGTAATGATTAGTTTGTTTGGTTTAATCTACATTAACTAATGTAGTAAGTCAAGACAACTAGACTTGTGTGCTAATCTTGAAAATGATTTACCATTCCATACACTTTAATAGTTCTGATGAATTACAGAACAGTTAAACAACTTTAACATTGTACAAGAAGTCCAGAAAACTGGACTCATGCAGGCAGGCCAGTTTAGCACCCAGACTCTCTTACTACGGAGCCATGCAGTTTTAATATGTGCAGAAAGTGGTTTGGCATTGTCTTGCTGAAAGAAAGAAGGTCTTCCCTGAGAAAGATTTTGTCTGAAATAAGCAGTGCCATCCAACCCCCCCCCCCCACACACACACACACACACACACACAGGGCACAAAGCACTTGAAATCAAATGGGGAGACAAATCAGCACCACAGAGAATGTTAGACCTGATACCCAGGTATATGTACAGTAAATATAGTTCTCTCGGTTTTCTGACGCTCACATGGTGGACCTGGCGAATCTAAATTGCTCATACTACGTGTGTGTGTGTGTGTGTGTGTGTGTGTGTGTGTGTGTGTGTGTGTGTGTGTGTGGTGCCTGGCAGTGGATTGGCATCCTATGTAGGGTGTATTCCTGCCTCATGCCCAGTGTTCCTGGGAAGGGTTCTGGCTCCAGCGTGACTTTGACCAGGATAAAGTGCCTACAGAAGATGAATGAATGAATGAATGAATGATCAAGAGTACCATAAAGGGAGTGGGGCCCATACCAACCACGGGTCCTGAGTAGAAAATCCAGGAAGGAGGAAAAATTGTTTATGAGGATGAAAACTGTTCAGTGACCTATATTGCATATAAGTATTGGCACTCCTGGATTTAATGAATGATTTTCCATTGAGAGACAAAATGTGTGAGAGCTCAGTCATGACTTCAGAGAGACTGCTCTCTCTCTCTCTGGCATGGATGTGGTTAACTGCTTAACACGGCTGGGTGGATTTTAACACTGAGGTAGCAGGACAGCCCAATACACACACACACACACAACGAGCACCTGCCATCTCTTTTCCTCTTCGTACACGCACTTTTTGCACTTGAGCTATATCAGAAGGCTGTGCGTGTGTGTGTGTGTGTGGATGGAGTGGTGACAGAGTTTCTGAACCCGGTGTAAAAGGCTAATTCTCGGGGCTGTGGTCTGATGAAACGGTTTTTTTGACGGCAGGAAAACTTTGGTAACTCAGCACCCCTGAGCAGCCTCCGTCAGATGGACAGAAAGACGCCGCGGCTGCTCGTTTGTCGCCGGTGTGTGCGCGCGCGGGGATTCATGGACAGCTTCGTCCGACACTGCGGAATGTAACGAGCAGCGCGAGCGCCTCAGCCGCCGGAGTTACCTGTAGTGAAGTGAGTCGCTTCATGTTGATGTTCCACAGCAGGACACAGGTCTAACGAGCCAAACGGTATTTTAAATCTTCCCCCACTCCGTTTTAGTCAAAGAAAGAGAAAGAGAGACAGGAAAAAACAGCTGAATGTATCGATAACACTTGTTCGAGTTGAATTTTGAACGTGTTCGGATAGCGCTCCCTGCTTTATCACTTCTTTATAAACTACTAAACTAGTTTTCAGGCTTTGGCCAGGTTCCTCAAAGCTCCTTACCGTCTGCGTGTAAAATGTGGCGAGTGAAAGCGGGTTGTTTTTGACATGTCATGAAGTCTCCACCTCAGCTTTTGTCTTTTACTTCTGGCTGCTTTTCCCTTCATAATCCACCTAGACTCCTGAGTCATGTCATTCTGCAGTGTGAACAGCTTTACCAGCTCAGCTAAACTTCTGTTTTGATACAAGTTGTTGTTGTTGTTATTGTTTTTCATCTGTGTTTTATAATTATGATGATATGACTTCCAAATATAAAACATGGCTTAGGACTACAATTCCCGTGGACAGTTTTGCACTCAGGTCTCAATCAGTGACCAGAACTTCAACAAAATAAGCTTCATGTTCAAACTAGGCTATAATGAATTTCCTGGTTACACAATTGCACTTTTTGACCATATGCCAGAAGGGAATTGTTTATAATCGCACTATTTTGTGCCACCCAGATGAGGATGAGGTCTCTTTTGAGTCTGGTTCCTCTCAAGGTTTCTTCCTTATGTCTTCTCAGGGAGTTTTTCCTTGTCACAAGGAGCAAGCAAATAATCTTTTTTTCACGGTCCGGTTTCCATCAAATCGTACGCTCTGATTGGCTCGCAAGCAGTCCAGAATCCTACGATCCGGACCCTGGTTACAAATATGTTCAGCAAACATAGTCGCAATTTTTTGTCAACATTTATTTTCGCATTTCTCAATATAATAGCATTAATTTTACAGCATGGATAGCGATAACGACAGTGTTCACAGCGAAAGCAAGTTTTACTACACTGAGGAAGAAGAAATAAAAGAAAGCATTTCAGGAGAAAGCCAAAAACGAGCTTGTAGCAGGTTTGTTCTAAATATGGTTTCCCTTTTGGGCGCCCTCATTTTCTGTTAGAATTTGGTAAAGAAAAAAAAAATTATTTACCAGCTTAAGGTCGGTCCGTATCATTAAATACCATGACTGAAGACTCGGTCAGTATTTTCAAGGCCGAGGTCACGGTATTTCACGATATGGAAATATGCCAGTCTTTCTAACTGGCACACACCCTGAATGTATTATATTTTTTAGGTCTTTGTAGAATTTGTACCGCTGTATTGACCATATTGGCATGCTCATTAGGGATACATTGATATATTTAAAATTTACATCCAGACTTTATATTTCTCTAAAGCTGCTTTGTGACAATGTCCATTTTCAAAAGCACTAAATAAAATGGAATGGAATAGAATTGAAAACAAAACTACATACTGTACCCTATCACTCTGTTAACATATCACCTTTAAATGTTGCATTGAACTTGAGATAGGATTAAATACAGCAGAATACAGATTAATGATATGCCAAAATGTTTAATAGGCAATTCTAATTTTTACTTCCCCTAAAATTATGTTTATTTCCTGTATAATACACACTCAGAAAAAAAGGGTGGCACCCTCAAGAATGCACCTTTAGTATGTGTTTTGCCCATTATCTAGAAAGTATAGTGCACCTTTGAAGTTTTACTCCAGTAAGGTTCATGAAATCTTTTAAAAGGCACATTTAAGTGTTTTAGATATATCCACATTTAAAGACGAAAGGAAAAGGTGGACTTTTTTCTGAGTGCTGTGTTGCATCAGTTTCGGCTACTGGCATCAATCATCTTTCTTGGATGTGTGATGAAAGTTTTTCAAAAAGTCCTTGAAAATAGCACTATTTATCTATGTGGCTATGATACTGAATGTTGGATAAGCAGTTCCAGCTGTCCACAACTGACTGTTAGACTAAGGAGCATGCAAATAATATCTTGTTGCATTACATGCAAAAGTTTTTGGGGGTTTTTTCTGTTTGATCAACAGTCACACAATGGACTTTTTTTAGCTTCTCCTAACTGGCACAGGCACTGAATGTATGATATTTTTTAGGCCATTGTAGAATTTGTACCACCATACTGACCATATTGACATTAATCATAAAACCAACCCACAAGAGCATAAATTTCGTGGAATCCAGAGAGCCAGGCTGGATGCTGCTTCATCAATGATTAATATGGCTAAACTCAAGGTTGAAGGAAAAAAGTGAGTAAAAAATCAATACAGAGGCATCTTGTTCTCCAGACTTTTGCTCCCTGGGCAGGCTCACCAGTGCATGTTGTGAGATCACTAACAAGCTTTGTGAAATATTAATTCTGTCAATCATGGACAGCCTATGCTAGCTGTATTTCATTGATTTTGGGGTGATGTTACCTTAGTTTTCTAAAGCAAATTCCCCCTTTTCTGTTGGCATGCTATTATGTGCTGTGTATTTTTTTTTAAACATTAACCATAAATGTAATTTTGACAATATTGGATTTTTAAAGAAGCACGTTACTGTAGCTGGAGCACATTTTGACCCCAGTGAAATATATCATCTTTCTGTATGTAGCTTTATTCTGTGTATAGATAGTTTGTCTTTTGCTTGGTTTTCTTTTTGCACATCTGAAAATTTAGTATTTGAATGAGATCGAATCTGACATGCGGGTTTTTTGGAAGCAAAATACACTGACCTGAGACTGTTAAACAATATGCATATAAAGTATTACTACAAGAATTAAACCGAGCCATTACTTTTTGCAAGCTTTTGCAAAATTTATAGTCATTTCTTGAGCAATAAAATGTTTAAAGCACACAACTAGCAATATTTATAGCTGAAAACCTGCGCAAATGTTTAACCTCAAGCATTTTGCTCTCTTCTGCCTCTTAGGTCTGCATGTTCATTCAGATTTTATGACAGCAGCCTTTCTGTTATTAAATTTGTAGGCTGTCATTATTTCAAAACGTCTCTTCGTCTCATTTTTAGACCAATTATGTAAACCGCCTGCTTTTTCTTTCTTATTTTTTTTGAAAAGCTTTTTAAAATTTCATTTCCAACACCATCCTTTCTCATAGTCATGACAGTTGCGGTACTTGTAGTGCTGCACTGAAAATGAAAATTTCAAATGAATATGTCTTCAACAAATATTCTGATGTGTTCTTTTGAAATAGGACCTTGAACTAAGTAAATACACTTTCTGCTTCTTTCATACGAAATCAGATTTTCTTTGGAGGATACTTATTTAGCTACTCTCCAGGGTTTTTGTTCATCACTTCAACTACACTCTCAGCCTCCCATTTGTCATCAGTGGCTCTGCTTCCAGGCAGTTGCCAGGATTCTCCTTGTCCCAACACATATGCAAACACATGCACATGCATAAATATATACAGAGTTAGTCATTTACAGCCTTGTTGTGCTCCACAAATGCAACAAGCCCCCAGAGACGGTTGTCATGAGAGCTTCTTGGGGGTCAGCTGTGGGCCAGACGGGAGTTTGGGGGGGGCGGGTGGGGGTTTGGGAGGAGGGGAAGGTGAGGGTACAAGTGATAATTTAGTGATACCTCAGCAGAGGTGACAGGGTGCTACTTTTCTAATAAGTACGGTCTCACATCAAATCCTTCTTCATCTATTGCCTTTTAAGAAAATTAATTCTGCTCTGCACATGTCACATTGACACTTTTTTTTTAACCTTGAATTGGGCTGTTTATTCACTGACACCCTTTTTGGTTTGTCTTCAAAGTTCAGTCTGCTTGTGTAGCTTTTCATGTTGACTGCCTGATATTAACTATTAATATCATACTGATTTTCAAAAATTTAATCCGTATGTATTTTTATGACCACATGTCTTTGAAACGGTAGATTCAAGAGTTGCTTTGAAGGAGTCATTAAGAAAAGGAGGTCCACGTAAGTGGCTGAGTGAGAGGTGAAAAGCAAAGTCACATAATTTTCTTGGTAGAAAACAGCTCATTTTTGTCCTAATGTCAATTTCCATGGAAAATATTACCATAGCTGGTTATGTTATATTCTGAATGATTAATAGACTTTTTTTTTTCAAAATGCTGAAATAAGAAAGCTTTAGTGGGTTTTGTGTCATTGTACACTTGAAAAGCAGAAGCACTTGACAAGACTTCAGAATGTTCACCTCGATCTCACGTACTCTCCCCTCCTAATTCTGGTGCCACTTTTACAGGGAATGGCACAACACAGGGGCGTCAATGACAGTGAGCAAGGGTGGTTTATCCCTGCAGCTGTCAGCCCGGGGGGGTATTAAGCCTCCATTCTGAGGATTCTTGAGCCTTTGCCAACCAAAGACCTACTGTAATCCATTTCAAAGCAATGGACAGCCAGTGAGTCTATTCTCTTTACTGAAACGTCTGAAAAGGCAAAGAAAAACGAAGCCATGAAGTTAAATTAAGGCGACTAATACAACCACTCTATAAGACCTGTGGAAACCATGGTGAGTTCAAGGAAGTGTTGCACTAATTGGTGATAAACTTCTGATGACGTAACAGATCTATTATCCTGCATTGTGTGTGCTAATTAGCCACGTATCATAAAGTTAATGAAAGTTGAGATGAGTAAAATTTTCCTGCAGTCTGTACTGCATGGGCTGCTCAGCGTGTCCAGTCGTGGCTCACTTCATAACTCATAATTCACTGCGCTTAATCCTGGAAAATACCAGAGCAAACATGACAAAAATTGGGCTCCCTCATAAAGCAAACTGATGCTGGAAAACAGCTGTGAGCTATGAATAGGTGAGCCTGTTACAAGGGCTGGATAATGACGAAGGAATCCAGTGTTTATCATGTAAATGAAAAGAGTGAGGCCCATCAAAAGAGGTGTTGGAATGTGATGCGCACAGATCCCTCCCCTGAGCAAAGTCCTCCTAATGCTCTCTAGCTTGATTTGGAGTATTACAACATAAGAGGTTTGTGAAATCAGGCCCTTCTGAGAGAGAGATGGGGATTATAAACAGAGACTGGCAGACCTAGTGTGTATGTGTGGCTAGGGGGCGTATGATAGAGCGCATAAGTGCTACATGATGCAAGAGCCCCAGTTTTACTGTGCTGCCAGGCGTGCCGTGTTCTTATCCCCTTTGGAAGCAGAGGCACCTGCATTATAATTCCTGAAACAACTGTTCACTTGAGATCTTCTTTTGATCAGGTTTCATCTTGCAGCAAGAAGATGTGGCCCAGTTATTCTGGGACTTGGAAAAATTACAAGATTCAAACTCTTCATTGACAGTAGACATAAATGTGTTATGTACTCTCGTAGCCTTGTTGACCTTCATGCCACACTCATTACTTTCGCCTGCGTTTTGATGAAGTTGTTGTATGTTGCGTCGTGTCATATCAGCAGCAGTACTTTTGAGGTGAAAATGATATGACTGAGAGTAGTGGTCACATCAACATTTGTTATGCAAGGCCTCTGGTGTTCAGCAGCATTTGAATAGAGCTGGCAAATCTGAAATATAGAAGCTTAGAAAGGGACTGCAAATTTAAGCACATGGCCATAGTACCACAGAGTCCAGTACAATGGCCATACACAGTCTTGGATAGGGGCAATGATTCCCTCATCAGTGGCATGGACTCAACATTCTGAATATAGGAAGTGTGCATACATGCGAGCATAAAGGATATTTAAATTTCCATTCATCCATCCATCCATTATCTGTAGCTGCTTATCCTGTACATGGTTGCAGGCAAGCTGGAGCCTATCCCAGCTGACTATGGGCGAGAGGCGGGGTACACCCTGGACAAGTTGCCAGGTCATTGGCGATAATGATAATTATTGAAAAATAAAAAGATACATCCTTGCCATCAAATACTTTCATTCCAGATTTTGTTGCCTTTTTTATTTTTAGGGTTTTTTGGTGGTTGGCAAACCAACTTAAAGGTGCATTACTGCTGCCAGCTGGGATGGAATGTGGAACAGGAGATATTGGGAGGGAAGCACCCATCACATCTCAGCTCATCTCATTATCTCTAGCCTCTTTATCCTGTTCTACAGGGTCGCAGGCAAGCTGGACAAGTCGCCAGATCATCACAGGGGAAACACCCAAAAAACCGATATTCTTTTAGCCGTTTCTGTTTCTTTTAAACACTTGATAATTTTTGGGGTTTTGTTTCCAAGTCGAGTTTTTATTTCGTCCTCTGTTGGTTCAGCAGCATGCTCTGCCATTTTGTTTTTCTCTACTCACCATATACAGTATGAGCTGATATCCTAGTAGTAAGTAGCCAATCAGAGCACGCAATTGCTCATATCCAGTGAATGTGGATAGAGTAAAATGAATGAGTTCCAGGATGACATTTTTTTATATTGCTGAATGTGATTTATAAATGCGAATCGTTATCCCTCTCGTCTCCAATGACCTTCAGGTCTCTTACTGTTTGTTTAGGATCTTTGCAAATCTTTCTGGCAGGTTTTTTTTTTTTCCCTCGGACTCAGACACTGCCAAGGAGAGGAAGAAAAATGACTGTGTGTCCATTTCTGAATTATGGTTTTACTGTTGGTGATGGCATCCCTGAATGCTCAGATATCTTTTTATATCCTCCAGCTCTGTAGAAGCTCCACAGTTTTTTGTTGTCGGTCTCGTATTTGATGTTTTTCTGAGCTCACGGACTTTTAACATGTGCTAACGGTTTTAACTCATTACACACTTTAATGAGACAGGTTTTTGGGCTTGCTAATAAAGAGCACTGCTTACTTCGCTGTAATGGTGTTTCAGTCGGCAAAAAAAAAACCTCATGTAATTTTGTTTTGTAGTTTTTGTAATTTTTCTTTCAGAAGCCAGGTTTCAGTCGAGTAGTGACGGTGATTTATACCGTCACCGTAAACATTACAGACCTGATTTACATCCTTTCATACTTTCTCCTGGAGTAGATTATACTGCATATCAACGAGTTTGAATAAATTCACATTAGACGTGGACTTTATGTATTATGTCTTCTGTCTTTTTAGAAGTGCACTTGGAAAGCCGGTGTGTGTGGAGCAGTTCCGTTCTCTTAATTGGAACCCAGGTTATTCTTAATGAGCTCTTCCAGCCCAAACATGGGTTTATGGGATGTTGCTATAGCAACGCAAGCAGGCAAGCTTGTTAAGTGGACAAAATGGTTTGAAGTGTATAATTTAAAGGAGCACAGAAACACACACACACACAGTCCAGCACGGTGACATCTCACAGCGTTTTATCACAAGGAGCTGAAAATGATCCCTAAAAGGTCAAAGTTGAAACATCTGTGCTGACTCTTCACAACTGTTCCTCCTTGTTACTACTTTGTCTTTGCCTCTCTGTCTGTTTCTCGCAAATCTTTCTCAGCAGGCTTTATAAACGCTTCTGTTGAATAGGGCTGGGCAATAGGATCAAATCAAGTTTATTTATATAGCGCTTTTAACAATAAACATTGTCGCAAAGCAGCTTTACAGAATTTGAACGACT